>LPNX011002867.1:862168-1154370 GCA_001517045.1 Pseudotsuga menziesii | reverse complement strand
TTGAACCTTGGACTGTGCTGGCTTGGCTTGTCTGTGGAAAGCCTGTGAAACCCAGCAGTGTTGGTTTGGCTGTTTTGTGTCCCCTTGGCTATGTATAAGCTTGCAATTGACCCTTATCCTGAAGGAATCATGCCTAGCTCGGGGGTGGCAGTGTTGCTGAGAGATTGATGAGCAAGCTGGCCTATGGTTGTGTGGAACGTTGCAGCGACGTAGCTGGTTGCGGGTGAATTCTTCATCAAGAGATAAGTGCTGCTGGTTATTCCATCTCTGCAAATTTTATATTGATGTTAAATGAATTATAATGAACATGGAGATTGCTGGAATGTGTGTGTTTGCTTCCGCTGTGCCATTGAAGATAAATGCATCTGTGTATGCTTAATTCCAGCATTGTTTTCATTTGTTTATGTTCATGGGGCCATTTTCCCGGTTGTGTTGATGTTCGTCGCGTCCTCTTCGCCGGTTGAGGGACGGGGACGTGACACAACTAGTTCAATACATGGAACCATTGTGCCCGATTTTTTCAGACGTATTTCACAATGCATGAAACGAACCTATATCAAAATTTAACCCAAGATACTTGTAAACCAAAATAGGAAGAGATTCTCAGAAGCTCTGAAGGGAAGACTATTAAATCCCCAATTGAGAAATAAAGACTTGTCTCCCCTACAGCTTTATAAAATCAAAATTCAACCCACAAAAATTCTGTCCTCGAAATGCATACAATGAAAATCCAATGCCCTGGAGCACTTAAATTAGAACTATAAGAAATTTGAAAGCAGGAAGAGTAGCAAACCTTGTCATCGCCCACTGCTGTGCATACAAATACATGATCTAGACCCGCAAGATTTATTGTTTCCACAACCTGACCAGCGATGAGCTAAAGTATTTAAGTGTGTAATACTTACAAGAAAATATATATCATAGTATTTCCATCAATAAAATTATTATAACAGAGTAGTCAATTGCAAAATTAATATTCAAAGAAATAACTATGGAAAGGAGAACCATACCTTCCCCCTGAACATATCAAGCAAAACCTCTTTCAAATGCTCAAGTTGCTCCTTGGTCTCAAAACCTTCCCCAAGGAAGGAAAAAAGGGCTTTGAGCCTACTTGTGGGGCCAATTTCTTGCCATAACCAAATGACTCCATTGAACTGAAATTTTCCACACCAACCTCAATCAGATCATATATGTGATGACAATATGTTCTCCCTAAAAAAAGATTGTTCGGCCTCTTCTTTGACTGGGAGGCAAACTACGGCCATGAAAGGTTACAAACAGGGATGGTCAGCACAGTATCTATAATGACCAGTGCACACTTTCATAACAAATAGGGAAATGATATGATATTTCCATATAAAAAGCATGCTAAACAAAGATGCATTTAACTTGCACATAACAAGTTGCAGTATACTAAACTTTTAAGCAAGAGGTAAGAAATATTTCAATTAGAATTCAAAGCTAAAAGTTGAAAGTTTGTCAACAAGGTCTTGGGTCAATGGTAAAGTAGGGGTCATAGTATTCTGAGATTCTCTGACCAAGGTCCAAATCCCCCAGAGATGTGTTTCACCCCTTCTGGGCCTCATAGATAAGACCCACACAGCCTCCTAACATGAGGGATCTTTGATAGTATGGTAAGCCAGCTACAGTCCAATGTTACTTCTTTCAAATTGAAGAGGTCACTTCCTGCACAAATATATTTGTAAGCAATAAGGAGACTCAAGGTAATTAGATAGAAATAGCCTACAACTACGGGATAACTAATATTCTTTCAAATTGGCCTCACTTCTTGCTTTAGGGACTATTGCCCCTCAAAACACGTGAGCATTTTGGGCATGTAAAGGAGATGTTTCAATACTTTGCAGCATCAAAAGTTCACTACACTTAGCAAGAAAAGAGCTTGGTTCTCAATATGTTTTAGATTAATTAAATATGTCTTTGCAATAAGCCAGCTTTGCCAGACAGTCCCCCAAAATACAATGAGTAAGACAAAGCTGCTAGTGATCATTGTATGGAATGGAGACTAGAACGTTGTTCTAAAATCAGAAATAACCCATTTTGTTGAAGGCTACAATTGAAGCATCAAGGGACTTTCAATAATTGACATTAAAACTGTTGCCATTGCCACAACTATTTTCATACTTTCCCTTCATATTAGTAGCTCTAAATTCAAGAGGAGACAGATTGGTCAGAACTACTTACAGGTTGTTCGAAGCTTGATATTTGAGGATGACTGGGCTGGAAGAGCCTTATGGAACCACTTTTAGCAATCCAGCTATTCTGAATTCCTGAGTGGTTCATAAATACCACCATATTCTACCACTGCTTGGATTGATGGGTAGAAAGGGTTTCTCATAAACATATTTTATGCTAATGAATTTGTTAGTAAGCTGGAGAAGACACTTTTCAATGCTTAAAAGAAAATAGAATCCATGATTTGAAGGTATCAGCAGTAAATCCATCAGTTACAACTTACAGTTCTCCCTTGTGGAAAGGTGATACCTCCATTGGATCCTTTCCTTGATCCAAGACAGATAGAGGTGTAGATAACTATGATTTCACCCACTAGATCAAATAATTCATTCACTATATCTAACAATTAACTCACACACAAGATATGAAGTGATACAGAAGATATATTTACACAGCTTAACATATGTGAGGTCTTTGATGAAGATCAATCCTAATTGCTTCAAATTTGATAGACTTGGATCCAACTCCACTTTCTAGTACCATACACACAAACAGAGGCAAGTAACCTTTTTTAAGACCATTATAAAGTATATAAAAATGCGTGTAAATGACATAAAACATGTAGATCTAAGAAATATATATATATAGATCAAATCTGATTTACTCACTAACAACCAAACCCACCATAGACATCACATTAAACATATAGATGTGAATCACACACATTCATAAACACCATAATGTGGAGATAGAGAGGAGGATAGACTTATAGTGTAATAAATAAATATCTTTGGGAGGAAGGTTAACACTTCTCAAAATTGTTGAGAAAGCACAACACCATTCTTTTGGATATATTTGGCTTACATTCCTCAGCTCAGGAAACACTTGACAAATACTAAAAATAAAAATGATTCATTTGCCACAGCTTCTGGGAATATATAGGCATTTGGCAAGTAAACTTAGGTTGACTGAGTTTGACCCAAGTCTAACACAGTCAACACAAATTTGACTCACCTTGAATCAGTTTTGCTTATTTTGCTTGGGATCAAGTCAAACATGTAAGTCTGGTATGCCAACTTCAACCCTTAACCCAAGCAAATTAGGTATCATATACTGTATAGTTAGGTTACATCATATATGACCAGATATCTAATTTTATACCATTAAGGAGCATCTTGAAAAGCCTTTCTAGAAAGCAAGGCAGTTAAAAAGTTCTTAGCATATTAAAGGAAGTATGGGACCTCATTGTACTAGTCACCTTTGTGACTAAGTCTTAAGCAACTAAACATAATATTTATAAAATACTAGATATGCATATCTAGTTTTCCTTGAATAAGAATTCACATGAAAATATGAAAAGAGTCAAATTATTTTTGAAGATGCAATAGATGGCCACCAAACTCTACCTCAACAATGATCTAAGGAACTAATCACCAACAATGGATCATTAGGGACCACATAATAGCAGTGTGTGAGATTTAAAAATGACTTCCAACTCTTCAATAGTCTTGTCAAGTCCCTTTTGAAACAAGTCATCAGGGCTAACCTAGCCTAGAGCTTGCAATGACTCAATGAACCTCAGCAAAAACCAAAATATAAAAGCCACAAGGGTTAGCTCAATCAAGCAAAACATCCAACCAAGGCATGCTTCCAACGGGGACGCTATTATGGCTGGAATTTGAGCTTCCCTCCGTCCCGATAGTCCAGGTAAGTGGGGGGGAATCTAACAATGTTTTCCTTGGAAAAATGAATGAACTATATAAATAACATATTGTGGCTTCCATAAAATCATTGACTGTGATCATTGCCTACAGACAGCAATTAGATGACTGAAGATAGCAATTGTAGGAAATGTGTGGCCTCACATACATAAATCCAAAGTTAAATGTGCAAATGAAGCAGCTTAGACTTACTACAATGCAAAGAAAGATCACCTGATCAATATGACCATACTAATGAAAACAGAAATTGTGTATCAAATTTATGCAAAAGATTTGACAATCATATCCCATGACTATCTACAGCCAAAATAGAAGTTAAAACTTAACTTAAAGAAGAATCTTCTTTGTTCATCATCACATCGTAGCAGATACAAAAATATATAAAACAAGATAGATTTACACAGAATATACATGTAGATCACCTTTTCTTTTTCTATGTTGTTGTTTTTGTTTGTCTCACAGTGGATCTTCCTCTTACTGTAGAATTCCTCCCTAAATGATTTTACCTCATCCATAATTTGATGCAACCTCTCCTTCTCACTTCTCTCCTTTTCTTCAAGTCGTATTGCATTTTTGACTGCATGACAAAAAAAAAATCCACAAAAATGAGAGTATAGATTCAGAAGCAAATTTGTTTCAATTCAACATGTTACTAAAAACAGACTATGATAAAGAGAACCTATGATAAAGAGAATGGACTATGGAAATATCAACTTGCAATATTTGCACGGAGTAGAGGATCCATTGAGCACAGGTTATTAGCATTCTATGTAGATCTTAGAATCCAGGTATATCAATTTAGGGATTAATTTAGGCTGAGTGCTTCACAAAAAAGATGAAATACCTGAATAAAAACACTATCGTTTACAGTCAACTGTTCTCTTTTCAATCCTGCTGGGACCCAGAAACACTTTTGCAAAATTAGGTGTGGGAAATGGGAAAACTTTCCACAATTTAGGTATTATCAATAAAGTATATTATAATTCCTTTGTTTAAGATTTAGTTAGGAAGGAACATCATAAGACAAAGATTCAATAACATTAGGAGGATACATGATGACAAATACTAGAAGGGCCTCAAAATATAGGCTCTATGATATTTTTGCATGGTCCCACAGTTTGTGAGGATGCAAATTCAATTGGTAAAGCACTGAGGTGTTGATACTGCTACACCCAAATTGTTAATACCTTTCAGTTTTCACCAAATGATTATTTGAATGATACTCAAATCCCCAAAGATGAGATGTTCTCAAATAGAGAGATAAAGGTGTGGGAGATATTTGAGATAAATATATTCCCTGATCATTCATTCGTTCCAAGGTAGGTAATAAATTTAAATATTCACATTTTAACACTTGCATAATAATGTAACCTGTAGCAAACCTAAGAGACCAAGTAATTATCATACTGAATATATCCATAACAAGCTAGAGTCAATCTAACATAAATTGATCAATTTTTAACAGTAACAATTGTAAGAAAGTAGGGCTTGTGCATATTCATAAAGACAATGGTGGAAACTTTGTTTAAAATGTCGCAGCATACATCTCTCACATCTTTATCTCATGCTTCATTACAATTTATAGCACCCCTGGGCGGTTACCATGGTTTAAACTTTAAACAACGACCCACAACCTCAACATCTAAATGTTAAGCTGGTTTGGTCAGTGGTCAAATGTCACTAATATATAAAGTGACCCTTATTCAAATATTTAAGTCTGCTAAACATTGGAGTGTAACACAGAAATAATACTCATCTTTTTCAACCATATAAATTGGTGGTCACGTGCCAGTCAATGCTTCACACATGCTGTGGGATATGTTTTTGTTGTGCAAATTGAGTAAAGTCCTTCAGATATCTTCCCTTCCTCTTCATGTCTCCAGAACTATAAAAACTTATCTTTGACAACATTCTCCATAGAGGTTCCAAAGTATGGACATCCATTGTGTGCCCTAACCATCATTCCGCTCTCCCATGGAAAAATATCCACATATCACACATGTTTTTGCTACTTCTATTTATCAGTGAGCATCCCCATTGGGTGTCAAGTCCATAATGTGAGTTTTTCTCATTTGTAAGGAATCAGAAAGTATAGGCAAAGTTTATACTAGAAGAACATTGTTACAACCCTAGTAATGTAAAAAAGGCCGGAATCCCTAAAGATGACAGGTTTATGAGTCCGTGAATAGCCTGGGCTCCTTTGCTTCATGAAATTTGTATTCAATTTGCTTCATAGTTGTTTTTGCTAGTGGTCCAATTTGCTTTGTATTTGTTTTTCCAAAGAAACCTGTGGGAGAGTTGAAACCATGATATTGTTAGTAGCTGCCTAGGAATTATTGAATTTTTTTTACAGGCCACCATTGACTGGAAATGTCATAAGATAGGATAGTATAATTTTTTAATATCCAACTAATGGCCAAAAGAAAGTTCAACAGGACATGGAACTAAAGACTGATACCAATCTGTAGGGGTGATGAAAAAATAGAATCATAATTGTATAATTTCCATGTAACAATACCTTCAGCAGTCTAGTTATATGCTTGTTAAGGCATATGTTGGCTTCCTGGCAATTCAAGACTTCAAATTAATAAAGCCTCCTCATTCACAACAGTCTCTCATCATCTAATTATAAAGAGGATGTGCATATATTTGATGTTAATATATGTCAACTGGTATTTGGGAACCTCTATCCTTAATATTCCAGCAAACTCATAGCTCATGTTTTTTTAAAGAGCTTGCGAGTAGGTAGTTCACTGTTTTCTTTGACTGGAATTATATTCTTAAAATTCTTAGATTGTGAATCTTGTAAACTTATTACAAGATTATTGCTTGGACTGGTTTAAAGAAGTCTTTCTCTGGAATGACCACCTGCTGATTTAGTTAATAAGCCTAATGGTGATTTAGACATTAAGTTGCAGATAAGGGCTTATCTTGTAATCACCACCTGGTTTTTGTTATCAGATTTTGATGTAAGAGTATCTATCAACACAGGGTATGACAGGAACT
Source organism: Pseudotsuga menziesii (assembly GCA_001517045.1). Lineage (NCBI taxonomy): Eukaryota > Viridiplantae > Streptophyta > Pinopsida > Pinales > Pinaceae > Pseudotsuga > Pseudotsuga menziesii. Next base: position 1,147,450 of record LPNX011002867.1, on the reverse strand, counting down.
GCAGGGAAGGAAATCATGACACACAATGTAAATTGAATGATGGTGGGATAATTGACATGTTGCAGTGATTCTCCAGCTTGTATAGGTATTAAACAACATAGACATTGCTCACAGGAGAACATTCCTATCAATTCACAGGATTCCTGTGAATATATAGGGATATCTCTATTGCCAAAATTCACCATTTGTCGAAAATATTGTTACAAGAGACATGGACCTCAAGAAACCCTTAACTGCAGTGATGCTGGTATTCACAATCTCTCCCATGTTAATGCTAAGGGGAAATTGATGAAATATCCAATCTCAAATAATTCCTTTCTTTAGATGAAACTAGACTTCCTTGTTGCCAGGTTACCATAGACAATATTGGTGAGCTTGGGTACCCTCTATGTCACAGGGTTTGCCTATGTAATGTAAGTTTTGAACAAAACACCCTAAATTTTTTAAAGAGACCATGGTATTGAGCTAGGAGGTCATACATGGCCATGGGAAAGCCCCCCATGTTTTGGTAAATTACCAAATTACTATATTCACCCACACTTTTTGGAAAATCACTATGTATACACCCATAATTGTTTTTAACTATGCAAATTTTCCAACCTGATCAATCATAGTTTCACTCCTAATGTTATTTCTATAGTCCTTATATCCATTGGCCAATGCCTACAAAATTGCTCATAGCTCTAGGACGTTGGAAACTGATGGAAGTAGTCTAAAACATAGCATATGAATTGAACCAGAGCCTATGCAGTCTATTGAGAGTCAAATACTCGTAAGATGGAAACCTAACCAGAACACAAAATTTATTTGTATGCAACATATAAAGCATTGCATGGATTATTTCCTGTCTATTCTCATTCTTCTCATTTCTATTGCGTCCAGAGAATATGATGCAAGACTGTCGAGTATTACAAAACCCACCACCAGATATAGGTTGGGAGCTGCAGAGGAGTTGAATTGAGCTTAGAAACATGGCCTATAGATTCAAAAGACAAGTTGGCTAATCATTTTAACTTTTCCTCAACCCCTTGCATGAAAATATTCTAGACATTAGTACTCACGAGTCTGGTTGACAAAGAAATTCAAGGAATTCCGAGGTAAGTAATGACCTCTCTCTCTTCAAGCATTTAAACGAGGGGGTGTTTATAATAAACCTAATTTACAGCATATAGCAATAATGGATGTGAAGATCATCATTTCAGGAACAATGAACCAATGGTTCAAATTTGATTGGGCATTTGAATCTTGATGCGACATCTATTAGCAAAGTATCAAGTGTTCTTGAGGGTGATCAAGATGGTCAATTAAGGCCTGCTGGACTACATCACTGGAAGGAGTTGCTTGATGGAAGTGGTTTCTTTGTCTGCCTCTCTAGTTTGAAATCGAACTCTCCACTTACTATGTCTCTTGGTCCTATGGAGCTGTGTGCACAACTTCTGCGATTGCCTGGAAGTCCATATTCTCAATGGGTTGGCATTTCTTCTTCCGGGCCTCTCTCTAAGGACAAAAATAATGTTCTATAAATGGGCATCTTTCTAGTTGAACTGTTGCAAAATCCCTCCCTACCTGCAACTGTTCTAAGTATAGACTTTGGTCTCCCTACCATCTAGGTTACTCGAGTGCTAACACTCCCTTGAAAAGTTGGAGCCTTCCTATCTCGCTACTTCCCTCCCTCTTCTACGTTTTGCTATATCTCTCTCATTTCTTCAGGCTAGAACTAGGTCCTATTAGAACTCATTAGTGGGGCATAGACACCAAAACAAGTATATTGCATTCCCTATATCCTTATATTATATATGTACAGATGTAAGACAACATAAAAATGCCTTCAAGCACTCTGTTCCTTTTCTTCCAAATGATCATTACTAGTCTAGCTGCCATAATGTAGAACAAATGGCAGTACTAGGCTACCAGCCAAACTTTGTTGATGATTTTGTTTTAAGAATCAGAACAAATGATTTTCAAGTTTGGATTAGTCTCAGAATTTCAAGAAATTTCTCGTTATAGGGACAAATTATATGACAGGATTCATTCAGAAATTAAATACGGTAATTGAAAATTGCAGTATCGAAATTTAGTTTTCAGAAAGAACAAATTTGTGGAAACTATTCGCTAGGGAAAGGAGTCTGGAAGGAAATTTTACAACCGCAAACCAGGAACTCAAGGGGTTTTCCAATACAAAAAATGATAACTTCATAAGTCAATTCCATCTGGAAAATGTAAGCATGATCAACTTCCAATGGTGAGAGAAATGCCCTGGAAATATTATTTGTCACTGCTTCAATGAACTTCAAGCAATAACTCTTATCGTGCTTGCAAGTGTAATTTCTGGTATCTCTTTTTTCCTGTAATGTTCTCAACTACTTAGAAAGTCTCATCTCATGTCTCCTGTCTCCAATATCTCGAAAGTATATTTCTATTGCCCAGTCTAGATATGGAAGTGAGGATGCAATATCTAGAAGGATAGCAGCCTTGAGAAAGTCTCATCTCATGTCTCTTATCTCCAATATCTCAAAAGTATATTTCTATTGCCCATTCTAGATATGGCAGTGAGGCTGCAATATTGTGAAGGATAGCCATGACTGTGTCTCAAATAGGTTACTTGAAACTTTTTTTGCAAAGTAGGATCTAGATTAGGTTATATGTTTACACCCCCAGAAAACATCTTGCAGCCTCTGGTCCATCTTCCAAATGCGTACCTGGTTTAGATTTGTTACTTTTCCATCCTAGAGTCACTAGATTAACTTTTACTTGTTTAGTCATTGATTGTTGTCTCGCAAGGAAGAACAACACACTCTTGATTAGTAAAAGTCTACAACGTAATCAATAAGAAATATCTCAGCTAAAAGACCATACCGCAACAGTGAGCCAACCAAATCAACATCCAACCTCTAATATAATATATGCAGTGAAACTTCCAAAGGGAGCTAAGGAGTTAGATTATTTTAGGATGTCTTCAAAGTAACCATTGCATTTACATACACAATTTAGAGGAAACAAATCATCCAGTAATCTTTTCTTCTTTTATTTAGATGTAAAAGAAAGAAAGAACAAGTTTCCCTTCAGAAATCATACATCATGATATATGATTGTGTGAAGTTAACAATGTCCTGAAGAGTAGGTTCCATTTATGTTTATTCAAACAATTCACTTACCCTTCAGCAAAGAATAATCTTCTTGACAAGATTTAGAAGCCAAAAAGACAATCAGGAGAGCATTCCAAGCTTCTCAAGGACTTTTAAAAAATTTCCACAGTTTCTTCAGAGATGAAAGCAGGTAGCAATTCAATCTTAATGCCCTAGATATTCAGAGAGTCCAACAATGAATTCATTCAAATACAGAGCTACATAAACTTGCACAGATAGTATTAATACTTTCAAAATATAATTGAGGTCACTTTGCATTTTAGAATACAGTGGCAACTCACAAACTAGAAAAGTAAAAGATGAAATGAATGTGTTTTCTCTACCTCCCTCTATTTGTACAATATAACCGTTTTTCAACCACTGATTGGTCTACAAAGGCATTTGAGAGAAGGATTGCAAATACAGGGCAGATGAATAGCACTGCAATTACCAGGAATCCTATGGAATTGAAGCGAAGGATTCTGATGGTTTCTCTCAAGATCTCCAATGCACTCAGAGAGTTGAAGTGCTACTCCATGTTTGAGCTCTTAGAGAGTCTATTGGAAAATAGAAGATGGCTCTCTATTCCATTATCTCCAATGCTTTTTTGTATCCCTGATTCTTCTTCCAATGAAGAACTTGGGAGATGTAAAGCATCGAGTTCAATGTTCTCATCGCAGCGAGCCATTCCTAGATAATTCTTCAAGCTGTTTCTGCAGTACAGATTGGTGGGTTTTCATTTTTAGGCATTGAAATATAAACCCAGTTGAGATATTCGATAGATCTGGATTGGGGGTGCTATTATAAATACGTACGGATTGCTTGCCGTGTACGGCTATACATTTGCAATTGTGGGCAAAACGGAAATTGTATTTTTCATAGGAATCCAAATGAATTGGGACTTGAAACATCTGTACCTTGATTTGGAGATCATCCACAGCAGTGTGTCTTTGAATCCCTTGAAGGTCTTCCTATTTGAGACTAACAATGCCCATTATATCAAGTTCAGACAAGCTGGGCATGTTTGATTGAGGATGCTCATGGACTTGTCAGCATTTGATGGAGGTTCTTGCTGCGTGGGAAATGGACAAAACATGTTAAGGCTATGCAATGACCTTCAAATTTACTAGTTGTGAAAGCAGTCTTTCATGGAGGTCTGTTAAATCTCGTGTTCACATTCATTGTGTTGAAGATTTATTATTCTAATACATACTAGGTCTGCTATAAAAATAAATTCTAATAATAGAGTTGAAAATGGGAGTTCTGATACAAGAATACTGAACTGATGAATCTTGACACATGGATCCAGCTATCAATGGTCATGTCAAAAAGCATTGAAAATTCAATAAAATTCCAAATAGGTTTGTGGGTCTGAAGCTCCTACCCGCTTTTAAAGTTTGGCCTTAGACTTCTGTTGGTCCTCCGCTTCTTCCTCCTCCGTTTCTTGGGTGCTTGGAAATGGTAAGAGTGACCCCATAGACAAAATGAGAAAAGGTGTTTGAATGATAAGAGCCAACATTCAGTATGACCAATGAATGCCACCATGATAGCACAAATCACATCAAAGGGCTTTGTATTCCTTTTTCCACAAAGGATAAAGTAGCGAAGGGCGCTCCCTTTGAATTGGGCGGTTTTTATATAATGGGTAACTTTGCATCTTCTCACTAGTCTATTATTAGTTTGTTAAACCTTGATGTTTAATTTAAAGAATCTCATAGTAAGAACCAAATGTATTAGATTGTCCTTGAGGGCCTACATTTTTATTTACATACGAAAGAATCTCATCATCCATGTAGTCAACGTTCAACGATAAAGGAACATAATATAAACTAAGAGGATTAGAGTCTTGATTTACATGAACACCAAGAATTTAATTTCTTTCAAAGATAGTGTTCAATTGTGAAAAAAATGTTGGGTTTGGAAATTTAAAACTATACCCTCATGCTTAAACAATAGGAGGTTGTGCCAACTTTTTTCAAATGGTTCCTAACATGCTCATAGCCTTCGGGGATCGGCTTGGGTCAAAGTGGTACTTATGGATCAGAGAACCTTTTAACCATCAAGTTTGACATTTTATGAGGCGTGTTGATCTTGATAAGATGCTAAAAATCAACAAGGGGTATCCACCATGAAAAGTTTGATTTATCTCCCTATATATCCTTATACCTTCATGTAATCGATTGTTAATGTTGCAAGCCATTATCATGCATGTTGACACCTATGTATGAATTCCCATCCCTCTGAGAGGAATTTGTTTGATAGAACCTATTAATGATTTATAACTACTTAGAAGTAATCTCTTCATCCCATCGTGAGAGGAATTTAATTCCCTAATAGAAAACCATTTGTGTGTGATCCCTATAGACCCAAATAGTTAAGGAAATACCATTAAGGTTTATAGTCAATTCTTACAATTTCCCTATGTCTTAATCCCTCTACATATTCTTTATTTTTCATATTTTGCATTTTAAATTACACTACGGGGTTAGTACCACCCATTACCCTTTTGTAGAGACGTCCTACACAGTCCTTACACATTTCCTAATCAATTGGAAAAACAAGAATGTGACAACATTTCCTTTGTTCAACTTTAGATTTGAACGAAGAGAATAATTCACACACCTGCATATTTTTTACTAAATTTTTCTTTAAATAAAAGGAAGCATTACAACATAGGAATTACATGTATGTTTACTAGTACATTTGAATAATTATTATTTCATGTAAAATAAATTTTCATAAATGGTTAATTCCATATTCAATAAAAAATCACTTAATCATATCTTTGTATGTTTACTCAACCATTTAAGGATATATCAGTGCGACGCTTATCACCTTCTTCTTCCATGTTAAATAATTGACCAATTAGGTGTATTTATTTAAATTATTGACCAATTTGAAGCATCGTCGCTTAAGCGACACTTATGAGGCTAGCCATCGCTTAAGCGATGCTTATGGCCACATTTACAAAAAAAAAAATTATCCTTGTGATTTTTGGTAAGGTTCAAAAAAGAAATCCATGCGCCGTCGGATTTTTCTGTCGGATTTTGGATCGAAATGTAGTAGTGTATGTACCTAGGTACATCCTTCCTCAGGAGCCATGTACATCCAGTACATATTCTCATCATCTCACCTGCGTTACATACAAGCATGTAGTTCATATGAGATGTCATCATAAAAATAATTGCAATCATTGGTTTTCGAACCTATTCCAAATATATCCCTTCGAGAAGCTATGTACACCCCATACATCCTTCCGAGAAGCCATGTACATCCATTACATATTTTCATCATCTCAACTACATTACATACAAGCATGCAGTTCATATGGGATGTCAGCATAAAAATAATTTCAATAAGAGGTTTTCAAACCTATTTCCAGCACATCCCTCTGAGAATCTATGTACACCCAATACATCCTTCCGAGGAGCTATGTACACCCAGTACATCCTCCCGAGGAGATATGTATCCCAAACACATCCTTCCAAAAAGATATGGACTCCAATGGCGTACTTTCACCATCTCACCTACGTTACATACAAGTATGCAAGTTACATGAGATGTAATCATAAAATTTTAACCATATATTTTCAAATCTATTTTCATGCATACATTATTTTCCAAATATCAAGTGATCAATAACATTGATAGCTAAAATAAAAATATGAAGTCACAATTTCGCTTCCTATAGAAAATCATATTTTTACAACCATGAGGCCATCCTCATATTGCTTGGATTTTGCAAGTGGGAGTACTCATCCCTTGCTTATGCATGCTGCCCAAAACCTGGACATCTACATACAACATTTCATCCTCACACCATTTTAAATCATCCAAACAATCACAATTAATGTCAACAATGCAAGACAAGCATATCCATGGTTAGCATGATTCAAAACCATGATAGGAGATCGTAGTCTCCCATAAGCAACATGAGAACTTGCAATCTAAAGTTTGAAAACCTGTTCTCAGTCATGAGATCATTCATAGGAACATGGGAACTTCCTGCCATGGGTTCCATTTGGGCACAACCATACTACTCTGCTCAGGCTATTCTACCCGATTCCTCAGAAATTCCTCCTATGTATGTTTATACACACAAGGGCCATTTCCTCATGGAACCATAAGTTCACATGCATGCCTCCTCAGCCTATACATAGGATCCACTTACCTGGAGAATATCCTTCAGTGAACTTCCTGCAATATCCTACAAGTCCCACAAAAGACCTTACATCGGTTAACTTTCTTGGACAAAGGCAATTCATCACAGCCTCAATTTTTTCAAGGGCTATAGATATTCCTTTATCTGAGATAACGTGACCCAAATGATGAATTATATCCCATAGAAGTCACATTTTCTCAAACCTGCATACAAATTATGCTTTCTAAGCAATTTCAAGTTTAGCCTCAAATGTTCCACACATTCTTCCTCATTTTTAGAGAAAGTAAGAATGTCATCAAGGAAAAACAAGAACAAACCTTTCCAGATAATTACTGAAAACATTATTCATGAGGCACATGAATTTAGATGGTTCATTTGTGAAACCAAATGATACCACTACAACATCATAAGATCCATACCTTTATCTGAAGGTTTTCTTATGGACGTTTTCATCCTTGAATCTTACGTGATGGTCACCAAAGCCTAAGTCAATCTTGGAAAATACCTTTGATCCTCTCACTTGATTAAAGAGGTCATCAATCCAAAGAAACTGATACATTTTCTTCGCAGTGACTTTGTTCAAATTCCTTTAACCAATACACCATGAGAGTGTATCATCTTTCACTTTCTCAAAAAAAACACACTTGGTATGACATACTTTTTTACCCACAACTGTTGTAGCTGCATCATCATCTCTGGCAAGTCTAGTGTACTCACCCTGTAGGGTTTCTTGTACATTGGTGCATTTCCCAGCACAAGTTCAACTGTGCGATCAACATCCCTATTTGGACGAAGCCCTGCAACTTCATCAGGAAAAAATTCTTGAATTCCTGTAACATATGAAATCCCTCCAGTGTAGGATTATCATTCTACGTTGCATCCAGAACATGAGCTACGCACACATTGCAACTTTCCTATAGAACTTCTTCATATGCATTGCTGCATTCTTCCTACCAAATATCACCTTTACAATTCCTTTCACAACACTTGGGTCTCCTTGTTCATCCAATGACGCAAAAGTCTTGTTGTAACAATCAAGATTTGTTCTATGTGCTTCTAACCAATCCATTTCAATTAGAATGCCATGCGAACTAGGTGGTAGAAAATTCAAATCTTCATAAGTGACCAACCATTCTAAACCAATGGACATTTCCTTACCACCTCATTGACCTTTTCCTTAGTTCTAGTGGCTAGTTGAACTAACCATAACCTTTTATGCTTTGAAATCTTCAAGTTGCACATCTCATAATCCCACAAGTGATATAGCTGTGAGTGTATCCAAGGTCAATCGAAATATAAAATACTCTGCTCATCAATATCACCCTCAACTTCCACCTATAATATCCCTCTCATATGCCCTGGAATATTTTGTAATTTCACATGTTATTGTACTCGTCTAGGTGAGGAGTTCAAGGCCAAGGCCCCACCAAGAAAACACCTTGTGGATTATAAAAGGTAACCACCTAAGTGAAACTATTTAGGATACGTAATGCAATGACACAACTTAACAAAGGGATAACTAAACCCACCATGGATAAAACTTGTCCCAAATCAAGACGCCCTAGAGGAATACTCAAGCCTAGTACAAACAAGCCCAAATAGAGAAGGCCGCAATTTATTTTCATTAGTACAAAAACGTCAAGGGGTTAAATCTTTTGAGAAAGAAACTTAAAAAATTAAATTACAAAGGTGACTATAGGAAGTAGCTCCCTTGAACTTAGGAGATATCGTCTTAATAACTAAAATGACATGCCATCTACCTAGAGTAGTATATATAGATACCTAATGTGTTTGACATATATATTGATATGCATACTTATAGTATGTCAACAAAAGATTAATTGGCAACATAGCCCATTAAGTTAAGCATCATGTGAATGACGTCATGGGAGTTCTATTAACTGTTATTAATCGTAAACTTTAACCTCATATAATAACTACCACGTTATTCAATAGGGTGTGATTAGTGTTGTAACCAGAGTATAGAAATTTATGGAGTAAGTTGATTACTCTAAGCTTCATAGTAATAAGCATAATAGCATGTGTATTATGCTAAAAATACCACGTAGGCAAAAAGGGGAAAAATATAGAAATATCTCACTTAGTCGATAGATGGGGAATAGTTATTGGCCCATGAAGTTATCCTTTTTGTGAGGTATTTCAGTATCTAAATAGCCACTTAATGGCATGTAGGCAAGATAAGGGGAGTTTTGATGGAAACTGACAGTTTAAGAAAAAATCTGCTCGGTGAGTTACCAAGGCTTCATTTTTTGCTTTCAGGTATTTTTTTAAGCATGTCCTTGTAATGAAGGTGGATGCCTCTTCAGAAATAGAAACATACTAAATGAGTTGAGAAGGAAAATCTCAACTGTAGCATGGGGGAATCCTAGCTAAGGGTGGTCCACAACACGCTATAAAGAGAAGTTTAACTTCTTGGTCAAGGGGGAATAGCCTGCTCCGTGACTTGGAGGAGAAATAGACAGTATGTAAGTTAGGGTTTGCGATAGGTATGGTAATAAAAGAGGGATCCAGGGAAGAAAACACAAGGGTCAACTGGAGGTAGCATGGATCACTGAAGGGATTCGTTCTGAGAAGGAAACCGTCGATTACAGGTCTTCCATTATAAGCTTGAGGTATGACATGAAATGTTGTAATGCCTGCGTGCTTGAATTGCATATTGTTTTCTGAAGTAGCATTTTACGTTCGAAATGCATGGAGATTTTTTGAAAGGATTTATGTGCAAGCTGTGTCTTCTAATTTGGGGATAATTTGGGCACCAACTCTGGTTTCCCAATTTTCTTATGGATGGGCTGGACCTAGATCCATGTTGTATTCTTTCATCCCCCTCTTTTTCCTTGTCCTACAATGGATTGGTTGGATCTGAACCAAGCGACTGTTTTCCAAATTTCTTGTCGGGTCTCGTGCTTGACAGATTGGGATCCGAACCTCGGTGCTTCCCTAGGATCAATTTCGATCAGGAATCCTCCCCCTTGTTTCTATTTTACCTCTCCTACGTGTTGCCTCCTTTCCTTGTCGTCCATCACTTCACTACGACTTTAGAATCTTGGGGTGGGTTTGCGTCATGACGCCTGCGATTTAGGGATACTCAGTGAGTTATCCATTGCACACATTTGCTTGCAGATTAGCCTTGCAATGTTCATCTGCGTGTTGGGTTCAAGATTTTTTTAAGTTCTGTTTTCAATTCGATCTGCACGACACCTCTGTGTATGGCCTAGGAAATCACCTTAACTGTCCATACTATAAATGATCTGCATTTTACCCATTCCTGCATGTGAGTTTAGATTCTCCTTCGATGTAGATCAAGGCAATACCCTTGGATAGTTCCTGCAGATCTGAGCCTATGGCATATCCTCGAGATTACAAGGGTTTACAAACTTGCGATTATGGTTTATTGATTTTATCCCATAAGTAAAAAATGCCCATGAGTTACTCGACGATGGCATAGACCCTATTGAAATTTACAGAATTTGGTGAATTGCTTTGGTCGTTGGTAAAAATCACATTTTCAGGAGAACTAGCATCCATGGGGTCCACGTTCCTGTGTAGGTAATTACACATATTTGTTTCCATAAATGTGTTCTTACGGTAATCTAGGTCTGTGTGGAAAAACCAATATCTCTTCAGGGATGCTAAATTCCATAAGAATTATTTTATGTCTTCTGGCTATTGCTTTATATCATTGAGTACGATCTTAATGTCTAATTTAATATGTTGTTGCTATTATGATTACCTATGCCCTAAGTATGTCGCATTTGTTATCATGACAAGAATAGTGAGATAAGTTCTGATAAGATATTAAGGATAGTGTGATGAAACATATAGGGGTCATATGTAGCCTTTTAATGTTAATCATGTAATGGTGGTTATTCACTATGCTCATAACTCTGTATCGTAATGGTTTTGTTACTATCACTACCTTTGTTTTTTTTTTTTACTTTAGGTCTCATTATTATGATAGTTGAGACTTACGTATTATGGTATACGAGTTATTGTTACGTTTGAAAACTTTAGAATGGAGGCCTAGCCAAGTTAGAGTATTATCCAAAGATGCTTGTATTATATGTGGGTCTCGAGTTAAAAATGAAAAATAGTTCCCTATGGTATATGAGGGACTGATTGTACACCCTGATAGGTGGATTTTTATGAATAAAGAAGATGAACTAACTTTGGTGGACGTAACCCCAAGGATGGGGTGAACCACATACATTGGTCTCGTTATGTGTACCCTTGATGTGTATCATGTTATGTGATTTACCTTGATATATTGATGATCTGTGATAGTACAAATAATTAAGGGTCGTCCTAAGAGTGCTTAATTCTAAAAGGGAAGCTCAATTATACATGGTTAAGAAGTAAGCACAGATTAACATAGAATAAAAACTAAAGCTATTAAATTAAGGCCCTTGCCTAATGTTTTAAGTAAGTAAGGCCAAGGAAATGAATGGATGATTATAATACATGTTGACGTATGCATTTTATGACCAACACACTTCCAATGTTTGACGTCTGCGTGTAATTGTTAATATTATCGAATTGACATTCTTCCTTGTAATTCCAATTAATTTTGATAGAGACATGTTTGACTTATTTATCGATGAAAGAATTACTCCAAAAGCACTTGAGTAAATATGGGTATGTGGGTATGTTACATATGGTATCAGAGCCAGCTACAACATTGGACCCTAATAATGGGCTAACAAGATAGTTTTGCAGGATTACATTTGGAAGAAATTGCAGCAGTTCGTACTCTCTTGAGATCAGTTCTTACTCCTTCCTAATTTCATCCTTGTAGAACAGTTCATAGAAGTGGGAAAGGTAAAATTTTGTGGCCGCCATATGGGTGCTTGCTGAGTTCCCTAGCGAGCACTGTGTGGGTAATAGTTTAGTTTATTTAAGTTGTTGATATTGAACAAAATATGTAAATTGATTTTGTTATGTTCTCAGAAATTAACATTGATAGTCTGGTAGCCACCTATCATGTGTCTCAAAGAAATGTTTTGTGACTGAAATCTGCATGACCAAAATATTCTAATTTTAATTTACGCATAGATATATTTCCCTTTCTTTATAATCGTAGGAGAAACATGAACGTTGATGAATCTTTTCAAGAACTGTCTTTAAGAGTAACGTGAATCCTCAATGAACTATTTTTATATCCTATTCCAGGCCTATGTTTTAGTGAAATACCCATCCCTGTGCTCATCTAGGTTTGAATAAAACATATCAAATATTTAAAGACTATTGACATTTCCCCATGCTCATTTCCAGAAGTCCTATCATTGAAAAAATTCTCCTGAGTTTGCTCCGCTTGTGTGGTAAGATCTTTTCTTGTTGTGGAAATGCATGGTAGGATTTTGTTGAGTGTTGAACAACTAACCATATTTGATTTTTTGTGCCTACAAGGTTTAATGGTGAATATGGTCTTTGAGCATGGAAACGTTCTCTATTCGACTATCCTTGTTTATTTTTTTTCTAGATATTAATCCACGTAGATTGAACGAGAAAGAAAAGATGTAACAATCACAATGTTTTCTAAAAAGGTTGGCTACGCATTATAGGTGAGCATTTGTTGTATTAATTTTCAACCACAAAGGACGTATAACATTGTATTTTTAATAAGTTCATTGTGATTATAATACCTTAAACATATTTTACACTCCACATATGTAGTAGTGTAGCTTCTGCACATGTATCATTGAGTGCATTTGTTTTCAAAGATGTTGTATCCACGGACTCAAATCACCAAGGCAGAAGTATCCCAGTTCCACACTATTGGATAAGGGTGGTCCCTTAATACTGTGCAATATTTATGAGTGGAAGTTGTATTTTCTATTGTAGGTTTTCGTATATCTTTTGCATTCTTGGAGAATATTAAAAGTTTATTTATGTTAGAAGGTAAGCTTTATGCATTATAATTGGTTCAAACTATGTTTGTAGCCAAATGAGAAGTTTAACGGCTTGACTACATTATAGTTACAAACAAACATGTTGCAATGGTCCATTATGGATTGGTGATGTTTCAAGCAATAAAAGGTTATGAAAAATTTAATTTTGAATCCCATAGAAAAAATTTCAGCCAGATCAGAGAGGCGACTAAGATGATATCCTGGTTGGTTCATAAGAAAATACCATGAATGATGTATTCTGATCTTGACTTATCCCGCAAATGTTCTTTAAAAATATCACAAAATATTTCCAACAATTTCAAAAATTGCATGTTTGAGACTTGGAGCTATAGTTATTCAAGTTATGCATTAAATTGGGAATTGGGGATTGCTAGGAATTAGATTCATTTTTCTAAAAAGTATTAAACATGAAAATTTACTTGCATATATTTTGGCATTCAAAATAGATAGACATACCTCTAAGTATAAACCAAAAGCATCTTAAAGTACAATTGCAGTCCAATTTTGTTTTGCGCGGCTTAATAATTGTGAAATATGCAAGTCAAAGATAGATGATAAGTGACAATACTACTTTGCTAAATGAATTACAGCTTTAAACAAGTGCATCATAATCGTGTAGGCAATTGCTAGAGAATCTAGTTGTGGTGAGGCACTTGTTAATTCCTATTCAGTTACAGTATAGATTCATTGGTATAAGAAGCATATTTTCAATTTATGCACTCTTTTGATCAATCTTGACCACATATGACAGCTTCATTATTCCTAAGGATTTATACACAGTTTTTTAGAACTATAAATTTCCAACATTGATTCAATCATTTGGGAGTATCTGTGAAACTGAAAGGCTAGTAGGTACCTCCTCTGCAGGAAGCTGAGATGCGGCAGGAGCAGAAGCATTTTTTTTGCAAAATGATTCAAATCCTGATTTTGTTAGATATGTGTTGTACTCTAATCTCCTATTACAGTTTGTTGCACTCCTTCAAGATATGAATTTTATTGCCTATATTTTTGTTGATACAAAATAGTACAAATATAGAAGCAAATAGTAAATTGAAGTTAAGGTGTAAGGTGGTGTTTGCATTGTCAAATTTACCAGGTTTTATGTGGTTTCTTGCGAATTGTTGTGAATGCCTTCTTGTCAATTCTGGTATTAACAAGAAATTGAAAAGGCCCTTATCCGATGAATGAGAAATGAACGTATGCTAAAAATTTGATGTTCTTTTGATAAACTGACCACCTATCGATCGATTGCAAGCATCAGAAATTGTGGCCCTGAGGAGTGCTAAAGCTACAGGACTGTAAAGAGTTATGAATATATGAGAAAGATATCGTGTGCATAAAGTTGTCACCACGAGGAAGTGGTGATGGAGGTAGTGGTTGAAAGCTACCTTGTTTTTCCCCATGTCAACGAGGGACCACTATGCATTCTGGGGACGCATAGATGTAAGACATCTTGGTTAAGACTCGTTTTGCACACATTGATAGGACTATCACAAGAGTGGGGGACTCTGTGAAGAGAATAACCTCTAGGCGTTGTGGGGGTGTGCAAGAATGGAGTGCCATAGCTTGGTGAAACACCCTGAATAGCACAAAAAGGAGATATGCCTAAGGGTGGGTATCATGCTTGTGTTGGGTGGCTTGAATTGGTACTTAAATTACTATTAGCACTTGGAGTGTTGGGATGGAGGAACATCCAGAGAAAATAATAAAGGTGAAGCACCCTGAATAGCACAAAAAGGAGATACGCCTAAGTGTGGGTATCATCCTTGTGTTGGATGGCTTGACTCTGGTACTTGGAGTGCTGGGATGGAGGACATCCAAAGAAAAGAACAATGCTGGAAAAGGTATGTGCATTACAGGTAACTATGAGGTAATATGTTCATTTATTGACAAATAGAACTGACAGGTACATTGGAACCACTGTGGATTATGAAAATTGTATAATTGGATTTCTACATTGTCACAATGTCGATGCTAGTAATCATGTTTTATTGATGTATCAAGTGCATTATGGAAATAATTGGGTATTATGTCACCAATGAAGCCTAGAGAATTACAGATTGTTACAATGCAAAAGAATCTATGACTTTTGTTTGAGTTGAATTGTGATTTTGGACATGAATTACTGAAAAAGACTAAGTTGTAGTTATGATGCTGTAAAAGACCTGCTATTTATTTTTCATGATGAATTGAATTTTACATATGTAAAATTTGGGTAGAACCGATTTTATGTTACAGGAAAACTGCAAGTCCTATGAACCTACAAGGATCAGAAAAATTGAAAGAGATCTGAGCAAGCCGAAGCAAGAAGGGGTGACTCGGGAGAAGAATAAAAGTTTTGTCGAAGACACAAGAAACACCGAGAACGGTGTTATTTTTATTAGGGCGGAAGGATGTAATATCCCTCTCATATGCCCTAGAATATTTTCTAATTTCGCATGTTATTGTACTCGTCTGGGTGAGGAGCTCAAGGCCAAGGCCCCACCAAGACAACACCTTGTGGCTTATAAAAGGTAACCACCTAGGCGAAAATACTTAGGAGACGTAATGCAATGACACAACTTAACAAAGGGCTAACTAAACCCACCATGGATAAAACTTTTCCCAACTCAAGATGCCCTAGAGGAATACACAATCCTAGTACAAACAAGCCCAAATAGAGAAGGTTGCAACTTATTCTCATCAATACAAAAACGGCAAGGGGTTAAATATTTTGAGAAAGAAACCTGAAAAATTAAATTACAAAGGGGACTATAGGAAGTAGCTCCCTTGAACTTATGAGATATCATCTTAATAATTAAAATGACATGACATCTACCTAGACTAGTATATAGAGATACCTAGTGTGTTTGACATATATATTGATATACGTACTTATAGTATGTCAACAAAATATTAATTGGAAACATAGCCTGTTAAGTTAAGCATTATGTGAATGATGTCATGGCAGTTCTCTTAATTGTGATTAATCACAAACTTTAACCTCGTATAATCACTACCACATTATTCAATAGGGTGTGATTAGTGTTAACCAAAGTATAGCAATTTATGGAGTAAGTTGATTAATCTAAGCTTTATAGTAATAAGAATAATAGCATTTGTATTATGCTAAAAAGACCACGTAGGCAAAAAAGGGGAAAAATATAGAAATATCTTAGTCAAGGGCTAGTCGATAGATGGGGAATAGTTATTGGCCCATGAAGTTATCCTTTTTGTGAGGTATTTTAGTATTTAAAAAGACACTTAATGGAATGTAGGCAAGATAAGGGGATTTTTTATGGAAACCAACAGTTTAAAAAAAAGTCTACTCGGCAAGTTACCAGGGCTTCATTTTTTACTGTCAGGTATTTTTCCAAGCATGTCTTTGTAATGAAGGTGGACGCCTCTTTAGAAATAGAAACATACTAAATGAGTTGAGAAGGAAAATACCAACTGTAGTGGGGGGAATCCTAGCTGAGGGTGGTCCACAACACACTATAAAGAGAAGGTTAACTTCCTAGTCAAGGGGGAATAGCTTGCTCCATGACTTGTAGGAGAAACAACCAGTACATACGTTAGGGTTTACGATAGGTATGGTAATAAGGAAGGGCTACGGGGAAGAAAACATGGCGTTCAGTTGGAGGCAGCATGGATCACTGAAGGGTGTTCGTTCTAAGAATGAAACCATCGATTGCAGGTCTTCCATTATAAGCTTGAGGTATGACATCAAATGTTGTAATGCCTACATGCTTGAACTGCATATTGTTTTATGAAGTAGCATTTAAATTCGAAATGCCTGGTGATTTTTTCAAAGGATTTACCTGCAAGCTGTGTTTTCTTGTGGATGGGATGGACCTAGATCCATGGGGTATTATTTCATCCCCCTTTTTCGCCTCATCCTACGATGGATTGGTTGTATCGGAACCCAGTGACTGTTTTCCAAATTTCTTATCGGGTCTCCTGCTAGACAGATTAGGATATAAACCCTAGTGCTTCTCTTGGATTGATTTTGATCAGGAATCCGCCCCCTTGTTTCCATTTTACCTTGCCCGTTGTTGCCTCATTTCCTTGTTGTCAATCACTTGACTACAGCTTTAGAACCCTGGGGTGGGTTTGCATCATGACTCCTGCGATTTAGGGATACTCAGTAAGTTATCCATTGTGCACATTTTCTTGCAGATTAGCCTTGCAATGTTCATCTACGTGCTGCGTTCAATATGTTTTTAAGTTTTGTTTTCAATTCGATCTACATGACACCTCTGTGTATGGCCTAGGAAATCGCCTTAGTTGTCCATATTATAAAGGATCTGCGTTTTACCCATTCCTACATGTGAGTTCAGAATCTCCTTCAATGTATATCAGTGCAATACCCTTGCATAGTTCCTGCAGATCTGAGCCTATGGCATATCCTGGAGATTACAACGGTTTACAAACTTGCGATTATGGTTTAGAGATTTTATCTCATAAGTAAATAATACCTTTTCACATGATTGATAGGCCGAAAGTAGTAGGGTAGAATTAAAAAGGCCCATGAGCTACTGGACAATGGCATAGACCCTATTGCAATTCACAGAATTCGGTGAATTGCTTTGGTCATTGGTAAAAATCACATTTTTAGCAGAACTAGCATTCAGGGATTCCATGTTCCTGTTTAGACACTTACACATATTTGTTTCCATAAATGTGTTCTTATGGTAATCTAGGTTTACGTGGGAAAACCAATATCTCATTAGGGATGCTGAATTCCTGAAGAGTTAATTTATGGCTTCTGGCTGTTGCTTTATATCATTGAGTATGATCTTAATGTCTAGTTTAATCTGTCGTTTCTATAATTATTACCTACACACTAGGTATGTCGCATTTGTTATCATGAAAAGAATAGTGAGATAAGTTATGATCAGATATGAAGGATAGTGTGATGAAATAAATAGGGGGTCATATGTAGTCTTTTAATGTTAATCATGTAATAGTGGTTATTCACTATGCTCATAAATCTGTATCGTAATGGTTTTGTTACTATCACTACCTTTGTTTGTTTTTTTTTACTTCAGGTCTCATTATTACGATAGTTGAGACTTATGTATTATGGTATATGAGTTATTGTTACGTTTGAAAACTTTAGAATGGAGGCCTAGCCAAGTTAGGGTATTATCCAAAGATGCTTGTATTATATGTGGGTTTCGGGTCAAAAATGAAAAATAGTTCCCTATGGTATATGAGGGACTGATTGTACACCTTGATAGGTGTATTTTTATGAATAAAGAAGATGAACTAACTTTGGTGGATCTAACCCCAAGGATGGGTTGAACCACGTACATTGGTCTCGCTATGTGTACCCTTGATGTGTATCATGTTATGTGATTCACCTTGATATATTGATGATCTGTGATTTACCTTGACGATATATTGATCATTTATTTTCGATCGAAAAACTCATCAAACTTTTCCATAGTATAAACAGAAATTACCGAGTTCATCTGATGTATCGAAAAAAATTTATCGAGTTCACCTGACATATATCGAAAAAAATTGTTTTTTATTTCCGATATGAAGTTTTTGACATTTCGACAATTTTTTTCAAAATTTTTCTTTCTTTCCTTGGCATCAGCAAAATTCATCTGAGATGCATTGAAAATTCATCCGAGTTTCATCAGAGATCTCATCCAAGATGCATCGAAAAAATTATTTGAGATGCATCGAAAGAATCCCAAAGTTTTTCCGACATAACCATACCTAGAAATTTTTCAGAAAAATTTCTTTCCTTTTTCCTATTGTTGGCTTGACTTGCCAAGTTTTTCAACTGTGTATCGGAAAAACTTACTGAATGTGGCCGAAGTATCGGCAAAACTCACTGATTTTACCCAATTTATCAACACTTAGAAAATTTTCGAAATCTTCTTCTTTATTTCCATTCGTCGGCTAAACATGCCATCGAATCAACTCAGCAAGTTCAACAGACATTGTATTGGTAGCACTCGGCCAACTAAGATGATATATGAAAATTTCCAACACTTAGGAAAATTTTGGAAATTTTTTTGTGTCTCACACATTTTTCATGTACTCGCGAGAGGGTAACCTTTCCTCTGTCACTGCTCTTCATGGACCATTGAGGCCCATTCTACAACATGAGCTCTAATGCCACACTTTCACACCCCCAACCATCATCCCGACGATGGAGAAGACGTGACCAACACCCTGCTACTGTCAAATGGGTGAATTGGCCCCATTAACATAAAGAAAATGCATTGGGTTAAAAACATACATAGATGCATAACAATTGCGATTATATAGTGGAAACAAATCAACCATACAAGCATTCCATGTGTTCATCACAATTTATTAAAAGAAATACATATGCAAAGGTAAGTAAACAAGAAAAGATGTAAATAATTATCTTGTGATTGTGTTGTCTCAGAACTAGCTACATCACTGCAATGTTCCACCCAACCATAGGCTAGTGTGCTCATCAAAATCTTAGTATCACTTCCACCACAAAGCCAAGCATGATCCCACAAGGAACAAATGAACAACAAGATTACACACATAGCAAAAGACATATCAAAACCCAGCCAATCCAAAACTACATTTTTGTTTCTCGGGTTCGTAGGGAAACAAGCAAATACGGTACGAGTTCCTTGGAATTACTCACCCAAGAAAACAATCATACCCAAACATTTCTAAACCCTCTACCATGGGGGTCTCTTGGAATTAATCATCCAAGAAATCACCAGCATGCATTCATAGTAAAAATGCAATTGTTGGGTAAGGACAAAAACATCCCAGAAGCCCAAAACGAAAAGGAAACAAGGGTAAAACAACCCTCTGATATCAATTTCGATTTCCATAGATGTTTTGGCCCTAATGTGGCCAAACAGACTCAACAAAACCCAATAAAAAATGGGTCTCTTCTCCCACTCACTGGGCATTACCAAAATGATTTCGAGCTTGGAAAACAACGAGGAAGTGCAACCAAATCATGGGGGAGGGAACCCACCCATTGATCATTACAAAAACGAATCCCTAGCCTAGGGAAATTGAAATAAATGGCTTCCCATGTGAGGGAAAACACACAGCAAACTAGAAATAGGTTTGCAACCAAGAACAAACTGGTAAAATTGGGGAAAAACACCCTGTGAGTAAAATATGATATCAAAAATGTGTATGGGTATTGTAGAGGCTAAAATGACCCCCATCCATGCCCAAATCATGGGTCTCCTTTGCCCATTTACTGCACAACTCCAACACCAAAAATATGGGTATGGAAAAATAGAGAAAAAAAAAGAAAAATGTGGAGGTAACTACTCAGCAAGCTCCTACTGCATGAGGGAGCCCAAAATTCCATGAGGATGGGTGAGGGAGAGCTCTCCAAGCTTCCGATGCCTGAGAGAGCCTTGAGATGAATTGGAATGGGTGAGGAAATGAAAGGCATGGGTGCATAATGGCTTGGCCATGTATTCCCAAGCATTTACTTGCCCCACAAGTCAAAAGCACACTTTCCAAAAATGGGTGACTTCCCAAATTCAAATTTGACCTCAATACATTTCCCATCCCAAGGCAGTAACTTCCTTTACCAACTTTAGATGACTAGGCATAAAAGAAAGAAAGGGTAGTTGACCACTCTATGGATTTTTCCTTTGACATTTTTCTTTTCCCCCATTTTCCCAAAGGTTTGGATATTTTCCCTTCCCTACTCCTTGTGAAATCATGTCCCCATCTCTTTAATGTTGCAGTGCATAGCTAGTTGTGGTATTTTTATTAATTTGCATTTTACTTGAAACCTCAAACATATTGTTTCTGGCTAGCACATAAACCATCCACATCAATTATTAATCGCTGAAACATAAAGCACTAAATTTATGGTGGGGCCTTTTCCTTGAGCTCGACACCATGATTTAATACAATATTTACATCATATGCAATTTAATACCATGGGGTAAAAAAAAAGGGTGTTACAAATATGTTTATGGATTGAGATAAAATGAGATTTAGATGCTCAAAATAATAAAAGAGCATTTATATACACTATTTGGAGTTCCTCAGATAGATGACATTCCAGAGAGCAGTAAACCACATATTTCCATTGACCACATTTTTCCATTGAGTGGTGCATCTGTTAACCAATTAGAGGCCATTGGATGGACAGATGGTACATGGTTTTTGATATTTCCTCGCACACCAACACAGAAGTATCGTTGTACCTCCTCCATTAACTTTATGTAGATCTTGGGATGGCATAACATGTCAACTATTTTGACATGTTTGGGTTCTAGAGCACCGGTAGAGGGATGCCCCAAAATCGACCCAATGCTAGGAATAGAAATGTTGATCGACATTTTCCTACACCCCTTATCTAGCTACCGAGGCCACACATTCCTCCTGCACATGATATCATTACCTAGACACATCAGGCATTTCTTATGCTAGCTTAGATGATTTATCGACACACCACAACTATCGACCAAACAAGGCCCTCTTCCTCTGGTGAAGTTCAACCATCAACTTCTTATGGTAGAGGACCATTTATTGGTAGGGATAGACCAACATATAATGTTCCCTAGATCGAGCCACACATGTGCACAATGTGTGGTCAATCCTGTTATGGTCGTGGAACATCACATGGTACCTCTAGGTCGACAGGTGGTTAAGTAAGGACATTCTAAAAACTCTATTGTTGTTCAATTTATTTTTTCCATATTGTACACATATTAGAATATTCTTAATATATGTAATTTTTAATCTTGTAGGACCGTGATTCCTCTAAGGGGGGTGGTAGTGTACCAGGTGTTGTCGTATCTAAGGCTCAAACAACCAACACCTAGGTAATATTTCATCATGTGTCATTTTGTTAATACATATCATTTTGGTAATACATGTGTTAGCTAATCAATTTGTTAAATGGTCTAACATTTACAATTTTTGAAGCTGCAAGAACCTTATTTGAAACAAGATGTCGATGAAATTTATTGGCTTCAAACCCTCTTAGATCCAGCTCCAGTCCCTCCTTGGAACACAAAAAATACCAAGATATTGGCCTAATAGAGCAAGGCTTAGTTGGTAGCAGCAGCAATGTAGATGCACTGTCACCTAAGGTATATTTCTATGGATAACTACCAAAACACAGTTTCTACATTACGGTGAGGGATTTCAGGTACCTTGGTCTTCTACCAAGGTTCCCAATAAAATCTAATGGGTGGGGTGTTTATAGTTATTACACATAGTTAATTTTCACTACAACTCACCCTTAGAGAGGTATTTTAACAATAACCCAATGCACCATAGGCACATTCAATGATAACAATGCAACAGTTACATATAAAATCATTAATAAGCAAATGCATAAACACATAATCACACTAACAAATATCTACACTAAATCACATTCATTACTCACACATTTGACACAGTATCTAACATGGAAACCCATTCAGGAAAAACCACAAAGGCGCTCTTCATCTGGGATGAGAAATATATGTAACCTTTGGTGTGCACACTAAGCTTCAGACACTGTTCTATACTCTATCTTTCTTGTATAATATATACATCTTCCTCCTCTCATTCTCTTTGGTCTTCTGTCACTATTCTTTATGTACTTTACACTACCAATGATCCCCACATAGCCTGGGTCAACTCACTCTCTTCTACACTCATGCACACTCAACTATAGGTTCTTCAGCTCCTCCCTACAATTTCAACACACTAACATACAATACAATGAGACTTGAACTAAATGAATAGATGTTACAGAGACTAACATGACAAGACCCTTAAGAGGATAACCCACATACATCTTGGGTTTATTTTTTTATATATTCTTACAAGTCACTTTCAGCTAAATTCATATAGTTATCCAATGAGATTCCTTTCTTATTTTATCGACACATGATAGTAGGCACTAAAGACATGACTTACAAATATGCTTTCATATTTGCAGCTTTCGCTGACTCTATCCATGGTTGTACTCACAAAATTTCTGAAGTATCACTTTCTATCCGTTGCATCACTGCACATCTTCTGACATGGTTAAGTTCATCAAATCATTTCCTTCTTCTTTTGTTCCTCGCCCATCACATCCTCTCTTATGTCATGAACTCTCTTCTTCTCATGTATAACATCCTCTTCCATTGTTTCTTTCCTTATCTATTTATTCTTTGTCTTCTTCTATTCTTCTTTTGTCGTATCTTCCCTTCTTGATACTTCTTCTACCTTTTCTTCCTTTCTTCCATGGTTTCTTCTTTCACAACTCCGTTTATTTCTCTCCTTCTTTTGTTCTTCCTTGATTACTTCTGTCTCATATCCTTTTGCTTCCTGCAACTGGACTCTTTTTCATCCTTGGGAATAATTCTAAATGAATTCCCCCTATCTTTCCCTAGCACTAACATGCCCCCAACAATAACATGTGGCTCATCCCAAGCCGCAGAAGGTTATTGTTTCATATCTTTACTTTTCCTCACATGACCTTGAACATATTGCAATATTTTCATTACTTTCATTGTCTTGTGCTGCACGTCTTCCTTTGCTTTCTACAAATTTTCAACAAGGTGAGAACTTAGGTGTTTCAACGGTACACGCATTGCTTCTTGTACTCACCATTGTAATCTCTAATATACAAGATGAATAATATCAGAAACTATTTTAGCTTCATGTTGCGTCTCTTCAACTTTATTTGCTCGTTTTTTTTGTTACGTGTGCAACACCATTAGTTATTGCTGTAATTTATTCATTATGTGTCCTTAGACACCCTTTGTGCTAAGGGTAACTATTTCATATCAATATTCAATCGAGTTACTTATGACTTAGTTGTGCACAACCCCTCTGCGAATTTCTCTAGTTCAACGTATTCAATTAAAGCTTCCCAAGCCTTACAGACTTGGTCAATAGCCTTAACACATAGTGCCTCTACTTCTTCTATATTCTTCATAGCTTATGCTACTACTTTTCTCCATTCTTAGTGCGATTAAAGAGTGTTTAAAATAAAAAGGGAATATATAGAAAAGAAGTACTTAGTGTTGTGTGACTCCCAAGATTTAGATAGTCAAAATTGGCTCATTGTATATAGATAGGTAGTTGTAAGCTTCTTTAGCTTCTTTCATTAAAGTTTTCATAAAGTGCAAATGATTGATGAATGTTTAAAATACATATGATAAATTTCCATTTTTTTGGCTGGTTTTTACCCATTTATGGCCATGAATCTTCATTGAATTTTAAAATCTTGCACAAACACTACCATATCTTACATAGTGTCGGTGTTGGGGGGTTTCCTGTCAGTTGATTTCATTTATGGATTTAAAATCCCCCAACAAACAACAAAATTAACATCAAAATTACTCATTTTGTGCATTAAATTCAAGATTCGTGTAGAAATCAGCCTGACAGTCAAAATCTTCCCCTTTTTAGACTGATCCTTAAAATACAAAGGGAATATATAAGAAATGAGTCTATGCAAAGTGCATTTAATCAAGTTAATGCAAAGCACTACTTGATTTTTATAATATTGTTATTGATATCAAAGGAAATTAGGTGTTTGGATGAATCAACATATATTTATTATTATTTTAATAAGAATATGTAGAGAGTGTTAACCCATATGTACATGAATTAGTCTATGCAAAATGCATTTTATGAAGTTATTGCAAATCACCACTTGATTTTTATAATATTCTTATTGATATCAAAGCAAATGAGATATTTCATTGAATCAACATATATTTATTATTTTAATAAACATATGTAGAAAGGGTTAACCCACATGTTCATGAATAAGTCTATGGAAAATGCATTTAATGGAGTTAATGCAAATGACTATTTGATTTTTGTAATATTGTTATTGACATAAACAGAAATGACTTGTTTCATTGAATCAACATATCTTTATTATCTTAATAAAAATGTGTGGAGAGAGTTAACCCATATGTTCATGACACTTCATGATGTTGATTGTAATGGGTGAGCACATAATCATTTCTTCTACATGTTATACTATGTGAAAATGTCATGGGTTTATACAACCACTTGTTGGTAGGTCAATTCCACTTTTATGTTAGATAAATTATATACCATAAGTTTTCAAAACCATCGATTCATTGGTAAATTATTATTTTCTAGGAGAGAAAGAAATTTTGGGAGAATAAAAACAAATTAATTATTTACTTAAAGGTAAACTTGAATTTTCAAATAGACTCAATTTGAAGGGTTTCCAACAAATATAAATGTGAAAAGAAATAGAATCAATATTGTTTTATATTAAGAGAAACATTTAACAAGAAATATGAAGAGAAGTCTTATTTAAGAAAGCTAAAATTGTAACTATGTGTTGATATGGTTTAAACAAAGTGATTGGTGTCTATTGCTAAGTTGGTTATTTTTCCTTAGCGGTGAGGTGTATTGCTATGTTTTTTCTCACAATGATTTGCATCTTAGTTGATTGGTGTCTTTGCTAGGTTGAGTTATATAAGTATTTGTAATAGTAAGTATACATATACCAAGATGGTATAAAGAAAAGTTTTTTTAGTTTTCTCTTCAAAGTGTATACACTTAAATCTAATGTTTTGTTTTTTATAACTCATAGATATTATGTGTTATTGTTTTATTGGGTTGATTGAATTTAAATAAGTAAAAAGTAATATTGTTAAATTTTGTGATAATATGGAGATTATTGAAATTTAAAATTTCCATCAACTAATTTCAACACATATGGATCACATAAATCAGCCACAAATGAATCTCATAAATAAATCAACGACATATGAATAAGGACAAGAAACCCAAGGAGACCAAAAGAGATATTTAAAATGTTTGATATAATACTTGTGATGAAAAGGGACATTTGGAAAGAGATTGTACCATCCAAGAAAGGAGACACCATGCTAATGTTGGATAAGATGATGAACCAACAAACAAAAGAATTAAATGAGAGAAGGATGATTCACGTGAAGAGTATGTGCTAATCTCAACACTTACTCACACTATCACACACGGAAGCAGTGATTGGATCATGGATAGTGGAATTTCCAAACACATGACTAGATACAAGGAATCATTCATTAATATGTCTAAACATGAGTCACCTCAGAAGGTGAAACCTAGAGATGATTATCAATACCCCACAAAAAGGAGTGTCAAATATCCATGCAAGATTGACTCTAGGAAATCCTTATAGATGAAGGATGTGATATATCTTCTAGGATTGAGGAAGAATATTTTCTCCATATTTGCATTATATGCAAGGGGAATTAGGGTTTCATTTTTCGATGGCCAAGTGCTAATGTGTCCCATAGGAAAAACAATAGACGATGCAACACTAGTTGGAGAAGAAGATGAAGGCTTGTACAAGTTGAAGGGACAGTCTGAACAAGCATTGGTTCATGAGTTAAGAGAACCAAATGAACTATGGAGAAAAAATCTTGCACATGTGCACTAATAAAGCACTACCAATGGCAATAAAATGAGTCTCAGGACCGCTAGAGATGTAGGAAAATCATGAGGGAATTTGAAAAGGATGTGGAAAATGAAATAATGAAAACAAGACTTTTACTAGCAGTGAGCACAAGGCTAAAGGAATATTGGAGATGGTACACTCGGATGTATGTGGACCCATGTCTTTTAGCTCAGTAAGCTGGTATTTGTACTATGTTTCCTTTATATCTAATTTCTCACATAACACTTCCCATCTATTTCTTGAAAGAGAAAAGTGAAGTTTTCAACAAGTTCAAGGAACATAAAGCATTGGTGGAGAGCCAGAAAGATATGAAGATCAAGATTCTACAGTAAGATAATGGCGAAGAGATCACTTCAAAAGAATTCAAGGAACTATAAAGAGAATATTGGATTAAGAGGGTGTTGAGCACTCGATACTATCCTCAGCACAATGGGGTTGCATAACGAAAGAACTAGGCCATAATGGGAGCAATGATTGCAATGTTGCTTGACGAGGCTCTTCCTATACACCTTTGGAAGGAGGTGGCAAAAAAAACTGTGTATGTATAATGTACTCTTCATCGATTACTTGAAAACAAGAGTCCTGAATAGGATTTCTCATGAGTGAAGCTAGAAATAATCAATCTAAGAGTATTTGGTTTCAAGGTGTACATACATGTGCCAAAGGAGAAAAGGACCAAGCTCTATCCTTCTCAGAGGAAGGATGTCTTCATAGGGTACAATGATACATCAAAGGCCTACCGAATATACTTTTGAGGATTCAAGAATATTGAGATGAGTATATATGTAACATTTGATGAAGACTTGACATACTTCATATCTAGGAGGACTCGTAACCAGGAAATCGAGGAACCTAAATAGACAAGAATTCGATACATGGAAATTGGAGAAGAAACTCTAGAAAACCCAAAATATCCTGACATGACTGAAGAACTTGTAGAAACTACCCTTGACAAGGACTCCCACAAGAGGAAACCAACATGGGAACGAGAGATCATATAAGAAGCTGAAAGTTATGGTGCTCTAGAAGGAATACATAGAGACAGAAAGAGAGAAAATCACTATAATAGCTATCTATCCCTCTTATGTGACATCATTGAAAGAGAACCTTACACCTATGAAGATGATACATAAAATAAAGAATGAAATGATGTCATGATCAAGGAATATTACTCGATCATAAAGAATGATGTATGGGAGGTTGTTCCAAGACTAGAGAAGAAGTTTGTCGTGACTTCAAAGTGGATCTACAAAATTAAACATGATGCAGATGATAGCATCAAGAAACATAAGGCAAGGTTCATAGCACAAAGATTATCACATAGAAAAGGGATAGACTATGAAGAGACATTTGCACCTGTGGAAAGGTACACTTCCATAAGGATCATACTTACTTTGGAAGCAGTTAGGAAATGGAAAGTACACTAGAAGGATGTCAAGAAGGATTTCTTGAACGATGTTTTCAAGGAGGAAGTGTCGTGGAATTGCCACTGGGATTCAAGACACAAAAAACGAATACCCATGTGTGAAAATTAAAGAATGGATTGTATCAATTAAAATAGGCACTGTGGGCATGGTACGATAGGATGGATAGCTTCTTAATGAGCTTGCGATTTACCAAGAGTAAATTAGATTCAACATCTACTTCAAGGTGGAAGACAGAATACGAGTGATGCTCATACTATATGTCGATGACTTATTTCTAACAGGTGATGAGGAAATAATTTTAGATTCAAGGAGGATACTTTCTACAGAGTTCGACATAATACAAATTCAAGCTAATGTATGCATCTGGAAATTCAAGCTAATACAAATTTACGACATAAATTTAAGATGAAAAAAATTTAAATGTTTATTCTTTAGTGTAACATTTAAGATCAATTTTAAAATTGAAATTATAAATAGTTTATGTTGTTATTTTTCGTACATTTGTTTTTCGCTTTTCATTTCTTAGAGATGTCATTATAATGTGTGTTTATTTTTATAATGATATTTTATTTGTATTCATGATTGTAGTGGCTACTATGGACCAAAATGCAAATATTTTGAGAGTTATTGGTCATTTAAGAGACATCGGTTCTCCTCGAAGGGGTGGAGATGAATGGTGTCTCTCCTTGTTAGCATCATTGCTGACCATAGTGGATAGCATCAACAGATTAAATGATGCTTTGTATAGAATATCATAGTATAGGGAGATAAAAATACAAGAATATGATCATGGATTGAGCTATAAAGAGATTAAAAAGATCAAAATATCAAAAGAGCATATATATACACTATTTAGAGTGCCTCAGGTACATTCCAGAGAGCAATAGACCACATATCTCCATTGACCACATATTTCCATTGAGTGGTGCATCTGTTAAGCAATTAGAGACCATTGGATGGAAAGATCGTAAATGACTTTTTATATTACCTTCCACAGCAACAAGAAAGTACCATTGTAATTCCTCTATAAACTTTATATGGAGTTTGTGATGGGATAACATGTCAACTATTTCGACATGTTTGGATACACAAAGATGTCCAAGCTTCTATAGCAAGGTGTCTTTCAGGAACTGGTGAGTAGTGGACAAATTGTCGGTCTCAAGTTGTCTATAGATTGTAGAAAAATCACAGTCTACAAAATACAATTGCATCCAAGTAGTTGTGTCGTAACCATGCATAATCATCAATGTAGATAGTAGATTAATGGGTGGTCTGCTGAGACAATTAGTTGCGGCATTGACTTTTCCTTTATGATACTTAATTTCCAACTGAAATTGCTGTAGGTAATTAATCAACTTTAGTTGTCGAGTCGTCTTTAGTTTCAACTAGGGTGGAGTGAACTAAAAAGGTTTATGGTCCATGAGGATGACCGTTTCCTTACAAAGAATGTACTGTCTCTATTGCTTAAGAGCTTGCACAATGGCATATAGTTATTTTTCATACACTGAGTACCTTCTAACAATCTCACTGAAAGTCTCAGAATGAAACATGACTAGAAGACATGACTGAGTGATTGTTGCACCAAGGGCATAGTCTAATGCATTCATCTCAATCTCAAATGGTTGATGCAAATCAAGTAACACAAGTACTCGTGTAGTACAAAGCTTGTCTTTTATTTGTTCAAAAGCTTGTTGCTGTGTTGATGTCCACTTGAAGACAATTTTCCCATTTCCTTTCGTCAACTGATTCAAAGAACATGCGATGTGGCTGAAGCCAAGCATGAATCATTGATATAAATTCACAAAACCAACAAAACTTCTTTGTTCATGAATGTTTTGAGGAATGGGCCAATCTTTGAAGATATGTACATTTTCTAGGTCAACATGACACTAGTGGAATATGAGAGATTAGTGACCAAAAAAATGACCAAAATCCACATATCAATGACCACTTTTGGTTTGGCGATCGCTGGTGGCTAATTTACGGTCTTTTATTATGCGACCAAAATTGGTCATTTTTATTTTGGTCATTTATAGCTTGTCAGTTGGTCATTAATTTGGTCATATATTTTTTCATTGATTTTGTCATCTATTTGAATCAATGACGAATTATATGACCACATTTATGACCAAATTAATGACCACATGATAAGCTAGAATATGACCAAATTTGGTCCTGTAATAAAAGACCGTAAATTAGCCACCAAACCTGTTTTTTGGTCATTGATATGCGAATTTTGGTCATTTTTTTTTGTCATTTATATCTCATTGTTTGGTCACATATCTATCAATTATTGGTCACTAATTTAGTCATTTTTAGTCGCTTTATGTGTGGTCATTATATTTTAGTAGTTTAAATGGTGTCCATTATTAATCAATATAATATTTTTTAATATGATATTATGTTTAATTAAAAAAAATAATCATACATTTATTCTCATCTAATATACTTTTGAATTATGCAATATCACATTATAATTAATTATAACACTTGTAAATAATATCTATTACACATGTAAATCATACAATGTCACATTAATTAGTTTATAATTACAACATTGGTACATAACATAAAGTACAACCATATATATAAGTTTTAAACCACAAATTATATTATATGTAATGTCAAAAGTATTACAATAAATATGAGTTTTCTCAAATACTCATATTAATTTCCATATAACTTTACAGGAAAATCATCACTTTTTAAAATATTAAGATGGCTAAACCATCATACTTGCACTTGGCTACAAAACCATACTTAGATCCCACCTCAACAGCTTCAAAATCATACTCAGCACTAAACCATACCTAGATCACACGTTAGCAGCTTCAAAACCACACTTAGAAGCTTGAAATCCTTAACATCGGGTTCTTCATACTGAATGGAAAATCTTCAATAGCAAGCTCTTCATACTCAATGGCCCACTTATAAGTTAAGCTCACTCCTGCAAAATCCAATAAAAAAATATCACTTGTAAAGTAGCAAAACAATGAAGCAAATTATTTATCTTGTTCAACAGCTAACAACAATAACCAAGATCATGTGCAAAATAATAAAATCTAATCTAACAAATTCAATTTAAGAATTGGTTAAAATTAAACTTGAATGGATAAATCTACAACTATTTAGTACCTAAGAACAGTAAAACTCAGCTCTAAATAAGGAAATAGATTTCAACAGGAAAGATAATCAATGAATCCACAAAACAATTATGCTCGACTGCACAGGTAGAAACCTACATACATAGTGCAATCTGTGAAGGAACTCACCCCTATATGTCATGTGGTTAGTCATGTGGTTAGTGAATGACATAACAACTATGGAAACTAATGAATGTTTAGAACCCCATCAAACGAGTGTGATGTTATACTCAACCACCAGTATAATCAAAACCCATCAAATAGCATCAACATTCCCAATTTCCTACATGCCTACCTTGTCCTTGTTTCAAACATATATTTGTATATAAACAAACGAAAATTATAAAAAGTTCTTTTTAACTTGTCAGCCTCAAAGTGTTGATGACATAGTTCAGGCATGAAGCCAACAACCATCATATTTTACCCTCTATATCTATATATAATCAAAAAATTCATGAGTTTTTCTTTCTTGGACTCTGGACTCTGGAAAATTCACTTTATATTCACTCAAAAAATTTCATGAATTTTATCTATATATACATATATATTCTAGTGACATGCCATAACAACACAACAACATTCATACATGAACCACACCCATACAACCTAGCCACTTTGGAATAAAATCATATATACTAGTATATGCAAAAAAATACTTCTATGAATTATAATCACGAATCTAAAAAGAACTACTGCTTGTTATTTTTTTTTCCATTTGAACTCATTTGGCATGTTGGACAGTCAGGTTTCCTAATAGTAAAAGACTTCTAGGAATGTAATATATGCATACCAGTGGTAAAATTGTTTGAAACAGCCTCAATATCATCAGTCATGGCCTATGCTTTTGATTTGATAAACTTTGCCTTCAAAATATGAACTTTTGATCTAATAAACTTTAGAATCACTTGTGCTCAACACATACACAAAATTAATTTCTACAAATAGATTAGTCGACAATCACCTGAGACTAGCACTAAAATCATACCAAAATGCAAGCATGCTTCCTTGTGTCCATGTGAAATAGAGATCTGGCTGGATTTCTATAATACTGATTGGTCACCAGCCTCTGTAAAAATAGCACAAAAGAGATAAGAGTTGGTAGAATATTTTGAAATCTAGACATTCAAATAAATATAATGTTCAGTGCTATATAAGCCTGTTGTGTGGGAATGCACCCCATTTTTTGTAAGTAAATCCCATAAGGTATAGACGCAAACAATGTAATAATTTATAAATAAAGTGCATGATCAATATTGTCAAGATCAAACAAACCATTAGATAGGGTCATTGATCAATCTATTGAGATTGTCAATAACCTTAGGCTATGTAGAGACCTAGTCCTAAGCTGAATAGGTTAGCTATTATCTCTATTACAAACTTATGCTATTAGTTGTACTAGTGTACTCTTATTCTCCCAAATATAACCAAGCTATGCCATTTCGACAGTGGGTTTTCCTCCTAGCTGTGTGTTGCTATTGTTTTCATTATTTCATTACTGTTATTTTGTTTGATGATAATATTATTGATCTGCTGCGATTGTTTATCATAATCATGGTTATATCATTATTCTATTCGTAGACTTCATGATAAACAAGACACTTGATTGTGAAACTATATTTACTGCTACTTTTTTGCAGGTTGAATCCTTTTGAAAACCAACAACATGATTTGGATACAAGTTTCTGTATGAAAACAGAATGTTGTTTGCAGGTCCAGACCTCAATGCATAACAACTACTTTCAATTTGATAAGGAGAAAACAAAATGTAAATGAACTTTACCTTTGGGAGGAACAATCACTATAGGGAAGCTGCTATGGTGAAATTAGTACTCACTCACACTCCCTTGCAATACACTTCAAACCATAGAAGATGTCGGAAACAACAAAAAATTTGAACCAAAAATAGCATACTCGCATTTCAGATATGCTCTAACTTTTAAACACAACTTTAAGCTTACACGGAGATGCAGAGTATTCAAAATAAAAGGGTCTTACCTCTTGATTATCCCCAGTCCTCTTGTTCCCATTACAAGTGCAGTGGGATTGATTCTTACAGCTTCACGACAAAGTGCTTTACCTATGTCACCCTCAATAATCCTAGCTTCTGTTTTCACCTTTTCAGTGGAAAAATAACAACATAGAAGTCAAAACCAATGGACTAACATTCTATAAGAACTAAATTTATAAGGTTTCTTATTGGTATTACCATGGAAACTTCATATGCTTCTATTGCAAGCCTTTCCATTAGACCTTGTGTGGCATCAAACAACACCTCATCATCTGAATCTGTGCTTTGAAGCATATCACAATGAAATAGAACTCTTATCAGTATGAAATCATCTATGGTACAAAAGAAGGTAAGTTTAAATAGAATCCCAAATATATTTAACCAACTCCAAAAAAACTCTTGTAATGATTCAAAATGTGATATGGAACATGATCATCCAACACATAAATTGATCAGCACAAGCTATTCAGAAGTGAGTTACAACTTGCCCCAAAAGAAGGGAGGGTAGGGTGTTAAACTATGAAAACAATATTATCACAAAATCCATATAGACCAAGTGCAGCATCTAAAATTTGTGCATCCTTCTCTCTGTAGAACTAGAGAGAATCATGACTTGGGTATATTAAACTACTATGATGTTAGGTCACAAAAAGTTTCCTTGCTCAAATAAGACAGACATATTGCAAGTGGATAGATTGGACATAAAACAAATAAAGGTGTTATTATCAATAAGAAAGTAAATGCTATGGATTCTGGAAACTGTAAGAATACTTTTATATATGTACAACCAAAAATTGGACAACTGAA
This sequence comes from Pseudotsuga menziesii, assembly GCA_001517045.1. NCBI lineage: Eukaryota > Viridiplantae > Streptophyta > Pinopsida > Pinales > Pinaceae > Pseudotsuga > Pseudotsuga menziesii. The sequence goes on along the minus strand of LPNX011002867.1, from coordinate 1,113,437 downwards.
GGGAGAAATAAATTCTTTAGACTTCACTGCTACTTCTTGTACCATCCTCATTGGAGGTAGCTAGATCTCAGAGTCACTCAGAATACTCGTTTGTATAAGGTAAAATAATCTTGTCTGCAAGATCAAGGTGAAGCACAAGTAGCAAGAGAATGGCATAAGCACGAACAAGGGGAACCACAAGTGCCTAGTCTTTTGGGCATATCTGACTCATTCACACCATGTTACTATATTGCATTAACACATTCGATTTCCTGGTCTGTATAGCTCACCAACCCTGTTGGCACAAGTTCGACCAAACACTATAGTGTGTATGTTGCTATTGTTTTCATTATTTCATTACTGTTATTTTGTTTGATGGTAATATTATTGATCTGCTACGATTGTTTATCATAATCATGGTTATATCGTTATTCTATTTGTAGACTTCATGATAAATGACACACTTGGTTGTGAAACTATATTTATTGCTACTTTTTTGCAGGTTGAATCCTTTTGAAGACCAACAATGTGATTTGGATACAAGTTTCTATATGAAAACAGAATGTTGTATGCAGGTCCAGACCTCCATGCATAACAACTACTTTCAATTTGATAAGGAGAAAACAAAATGTAAATGAACTTTACCTTTATGACGAAAAATGACTATAGGGAAGCTGCTATGGTGAAAGTAGTACTCACTCACACTCCCTTGCAATACAATTCAAATCATAGAAGATGTCAGAAACAACAAAACATTTGAACCAAAAATAGCATACTCGCATTTCAGATACGCTCTAACTTTTAAACACAACTTTAAGCTTACAAGGAGATGCAGAGCATTCAAAATAAAAGGGTCTTACCTCTTGATTATCCCCAGTCCTCTTGTTCCCATTACAAGTGCAGCAGGATTGATTCTTATAGTTTCATGACAAATTTCTTTACCTATGTCACCCTTCATAATCCTAGCTTCTGTTTTCACCTTTTCAGTGGAAAAATGACAACATAGCAGTCAAAACCAATGGACTAACATTCTCTAAGAACTACATTTACAAGGTTTCTTATTGGAATTACCATGGAAACTTCATATTCTTCTATTGCAAGCCTTTCCATTAGACCTTGTGTGGCATCAAACAACACCTCATCATCTGAATCTGTGCTTTGAAGCATATCACAACAAAATAGAACTCTTATCAATATGAAATCATCTATGGTACAAAAGAAGGTAAGTTTAAATAGGAGCCCAAATATATTTAACCAACTCCAAAAAAACTCTTGTAATGATTCAAAATGTGATATGGAACATGATCATCCAACACATAAATTGATCAGCACAAGCTATTCAGAAGTGATTTACAACTTGCCCCAAAAGAAGAGAGGGTAGGGTGTTAAACTATGAAAACAATATTATCACAAAATCCGTATAGACCAAGTGCAACATCTAAAATTTGTGCATCCTTCTCTTTGTAGAACGAGAGAATAATGACTTGAGTATATTAAACTACTATGATGTTAAGTCACAAAAAGTTGCCTTGCTCAAATAAGACAGACATATTGCAGGTGGATAGATTGGACATAAAACCAATAAAGGTGTTATTATTAATAAGAAAGTAAATGCTATGGATTCTGGAAAATGTAAGAATACTTTTAGATATGTAGAACCAAAAATTGGACAATTGAAGGGAGAAATCAATTCTTCAGACTTCACTGCTACTTCTTGTACCATCCTCAATGGAGGTAGCTAGATCTCAGAGTTTCCAAATATTGATCTATAGTGCTTGCCAAAAGGAAGGAGAATTTACACTGTCAGTGATTCCTAGTTTTAAATCAATATGCCCAAATGATTCATATTTGTTGACTATACAATAGTTATGTTCTAGAATGGTTCCAAAACTCATCAAATGCTTAAAATAACATGATTCTCTTATAGATATAAAGGAAATAAAATTATCAAGGTGACCAAAACAATTTCCAAAAATTAAGTATTAAATGAAGTGTGAATTTCAAAGGTGTATAGTATGTATGCCTCAAGCAAACCCAACGACAAAATGGATATGACTGTCATAGCATGTACTGCTGTTGGAAATTTCAGCTCTTCTTATGTTTCAATATGGATGCTATCTTCAATTTATTTACTTCAAGAGTGATAAAAAGGATTCCAAAGTTTTTGCACCAAGTATTAACACAATCCCAATGTCAGTATTGTAATTGCAAGGTAGTGATATGTAGTTCATATTTGGTTTATGGGAAAGTTGCCAATACTAAACTTACACTTATGAAATTATACTGATAATAGAAGCAATCAATTAATCAATATGTATGCCAAGTATCACTATGGGACAGAGATAATACCCAGGTATGCCAAATGCCAATGAAAATAAAAATAAAAATCTTCAACTTAAGAATTCTATTTTTAGTATGACAGTACGCAAGATAAATACGATGACAAGTGTTATTCAAGATGCCCAGTCAAAGGATAAATACATATGTCATGCTTATGGGAAGAATTCCAACAAGTTGTAGAGATTAATAATACTAATCTTTACCTTTAAATAAGCATCCAAAATAGATCAGATGCTAAAGCTTTATGATATTCTTGTGTTTATGTTTTAGGTGTCCAATAGATGGCTGCCTGAGAAGGCAATCACAATAAAGTAGGTGCCTTGTGGTAGCATGGAATTATGGGAAGACAAACCATACAAATTTTAACCAACAATGATATTTGGGACTATATTAGGGCCTAGGGTGTGCAAAGTTTGAGAGTTTATAGCTTAGGTGTCAAAGGGATGTTGGTAGGTTGGTGTAAGGTCAAATGAGCTAAGGAAATATGGTGATGGTTGCCTCCTTTATGAATCTACAGTCAAGAGTTTATGGAGGGCTAAGAGGTATGAAAATGGCTGAATAAGGATCCTAGAGCCCTTGCATTGAAGGTTTATGGCCTTGGGACCATGGAGGAAAGCATCCAATCCAAAGTGAGTGTAACGCAGGCCGTTAAGTTCTATAGGCCAAATCAGTGATGCAAATGGAATTGTGTTGAGGGATAAGTTGGCAAGGGTTGAAGGGGACGGCAGCTAGGCTAGTTTAGAATGATAGGGGTGTAACCTAGGGATTCCTAACAATGTTTTTACAATGTTTTTACATGCTTTTGAAGTTTTGATCACTGTGGTCAAACAAAGCAACAAGTGCATCTTCAAAAGATAATGGTGTGTTCACTAGATCCTCCATTCTCTCATCAATGGGTGACTAGTACAGCTGGAAGGGTTTGTTTCATAAGGGTGCAATTTATCATTTTGCATTAAGAGAAGAGGGTGGTAAACAAGCATTTATATAATCAACAGGTCTTAGAGGCCCAATCAGACCTTCAAAACACAACATTGCACTCATAGTGGGAGAGTCTATTAGATGCTAGAATTCTTCTACAGCCATTGGAAGTGTTTCTCTTTGGGAGTGGACTTTCAACTTCAACTAGTTTTCCATATGAATCATACAATGATTCACCCAGTTTTAACTTTTAGCTAAAAAGAAAGTCCCTGGTTCAACATCTTCGCTCCAAAACAAATTTAGTGTTGGATGTTGTGATATTTTAGGTCTTTCCCACGTGGTATCCTCCAATGGAAATTCCTTCCACTAAATGAGGTATTCTAACAGTACCTTAGTCCTCAACTTATTTTCTACAGTTACCAAAAATTACCTTAGAATCAGAAGAATATGTCAGTTATCATTTAGGGGAGGTAAAACATTGAATTTTTAAAAAAATTCCATACCACTTTTTTCAAGTATGAGACATGAATTCTTATGCACTCATGACCCTGATGGCAGCTCAAGTATATGCAACTTGTCCCACCCTTTATAGAAACTTATAAGGCACATGGTACTTAGGTCCAGGTTTCTCCACCCCTTTATCTTTGAGAGACCTCTTCTTGTAAAGGTGTAGCCTCAAGAAAACGCAATCTCCCTCTTCAAATTCATACTCACTGTGGTGCTAATCCTGCTAGGATTTTATACTATCATGGGCTAGTCTGAGATTCTCCTTAACTTGCTAAAATATCTGTTGTCTTTTCTCCAAGAAATCCTTAATAGATATCATTTAATTTAAAGAATATTGACATAAAGATAATGGAAAGAAGAAAGTAGAGGCACCGCATGTACCTATAAAGGTCACTAATCTAGAAGTGGTTGTGCAGAAATAGCAGGAGACCCTAAAAATTATCTGATTGTGTAAGGATGTGGATCTTCTTCTAGCTAGAGGGATCTCCAGTTCCCATGTGCCACCCCATAATACAACCAATTGCAGAGGTAAGAATTCATACTAAATATTCCAAGCACAAAAGAGGAGGATCCTTGGGAGTTGTTCAAAGATGATCATATATCCGAACTAGGATTGGAACCTGAAGAAGGAAATAATTACAATCTTGTGATTGGGTTTGTTTTTCTATCAGTCTGCTAGGGATTTGTTTTCAACATTCAGAAAAAAGGCAAATCGATATCATCAACCTCAACCTCTCCTAGACGTGAAAAAATACTGAAAATAAGTAAGCAATTATATCACATTCAAACTGACCTGTACTTATAGAATAAGCTTTTTCATCTGATGATTCCAAATTCAGATATAAATACTTCAAAAGATGGATAACAACTTTTTGCAAAACCTTTTCAAGATAATTTTTTAGATAGTGATTTTGAATAATTTTACAATTGGGAGGTGCTAGCTTGAGCCACTAATACCAGCAGCAGTGGAAGTCTATAAAGTTCAACATATGCAGGAAAGTCAACAAATTTCAGAAGTAGCAGCATTATTCAGCTTAAAAAAATAAAAAATCATAGATAAACATAGTCATTCTTACAAACATGTGAAATTCAGATCATATTTACAAACGCTCCTAAGAGAGAACATTCCTTGCTACTGAGTCCTAAGAGATACCCCAATATTATGCTGCAGATGCACACACACTGGAGTTAGGCTTTCCATGGGTTGAAGGTGATCTACAGTGTTCACTTGTATCTATTTTTGAGGCCATTGCGAACAAGATAGAATTTAAATTCTAAATATCATTGTCATTTATAAGTTAAGGAAAAGGAAATTGGGTTAGTAGTTAATAAGGATTTTGAATGTGAAAGAGATGAAACAGAAGTACACAAATTAAATGGCAAAGGCAGAAAACCGAAAGAATAAATACTCGGAAAGAAGTCATACCTGGTGGAAGATAAATGTCAAATACAAATACTCCATTTTGGTATGGATTTCCTTTGGGACCCACAATTAAAGATTTCAACAAATCCATTCTACTGGAATCTACTCGCACATGCATGCTGGAATCCCACTCTAGAGGAAGACTTGTCGACAAGGAAGCTATTTATTTTGTATTGATACCCAAGTGCTTAGGGTATCTCTGATATTCTCTGCTTGTTCAGTTTTTGTTAATGAAGTATGTGTATGCTTTGTACTGAGATTGTCACTTGTTTCTTGCTGACCCTTGGAGTATTACAGTGCTGACTGAAGATGTAAAAGGTTCTTTTGATTCAATTGAATACCAAGGAACTGTTTTTTTCGACTGAAAAAAAGAAAAAGAAAAAGGAAGCTATTTCTTTTGTAATATATATCATCCTTTTTTTATTGTTCTCACCTGTATTATCAATGCTCTGACGATTTGCTCCTAACCCAGTGAAGTTGTTACTATAAGTGTGACGTGGAAAACCCACCACAATCAAGGAACAGTCTAGGAATTGGAGTGGATTCAATTTTTTTTTATACATCAAAGCCTTCTTATGTTGATTTGAACAAGTTTCATCATTGCGGCTTTCCTCCACTGAAACAGATGTTGACTGATCTGAATTAGCTTCACTGCACTGTCATTTTAGTATCTTCCCCATCTGAAATAGATATTATCCGTGGTATGGTACATGTTTGGTTCTGAGCTGCTTATGCCAATCCCTCGTAGCATTCCAAGAGACATTTTTCAATGCCAACATCAGCTTCTAGATTTTTGTCATCATTTCCTCCTGGGAATTTTCTCATGATAATTTTGGATTGATCATATATGTTCTTCATTTTACCAATTAAAGAACCATCACTTCCAATGTTATGATTGTAACTATCACTTCTATCACTTTCCAGACAGGATCCCATCAATATTGAAAGGAGATCTCGATACTGTTTCATAGCTGTCAACAGGGATACCAGCTGATGATAGAGCTTGTTCCTTGCACATATGTCTAACATGGAATCATTGATCATAAAGTATTCTAAAAATCAGTTAAGAATATTTTCCTGACTCAGAAGAACATAGGTTGATAAACCTAAGAAAGGATTAGAGCCATGAGACTGTTCAAATCCAATACTAGCACTCTAGACAATTTTCTTCCCATGATTTGTTCTATTAAAAGGGGACCAATAGCCACCCATTGATACTATAGTTGTCCATTCATGATAAAAATCATGAGTTGCAATGCTAAGGTTGTTGTTAGAGTTAACAGTTACTGGGGTATACTCAATAGAGCTAACAACTATTGTGGTGTAGCCAGAGTTAACAATTTCTATGGGATAGTCATCAGAGTTACCAGTTTCTGTAGCATACTCATGAAAGTTGACATTTCCAATTGTGTACTCATTAGAGTTGGAATTTACTATTGTATACTCATTAGAGTCGACATTTACTGTTGCATACTCTTTAGAGTCGACATTTCCTGCTGCATACTCGTTAGAGTTCACATTTCCTGTTGCATACTTGTTAGAGTTAACGGTTTCTTTGGTGTACTTAGTATGAATTGATTCAAGATCTGCCATTATCCCATAGATTCTGTAGTTTTTTGCTTCCCTGCAAACATGACTACCTCTCCTTCCTTTTCTTTCAGACTAGGAATTGGACAACCCACATGCAACACACCAAGAAAAGTCACATTCTGTACATACACAAAAGACTGGAGAATGCACATTTCCATCCCTTAGCAGACTCTCCAATTGATTTACAACATCATCAGTCTTTTCCTTCCCTGTAAAACCTCTATTCAGTATGGAAACTGATGAAAGAAAAGAAAATAGAGGACAATAATTCAATTATCTATGTACATCTATGGTAGTTCTTGATGAAGAGGACCATAAAATAACAACTGATTCGTCTTCCCTTGCTATCTATATTCATCAAAAAGGAGATAATCCTCTATATTTAAATTTCCAGTTTGCAAGCTTGAAATCATGTTTTATTTCCCCACTATGTTAAAACATAAAAGCATCATACCTTTTCCTTTACTGGAAGACATCCTCATAGATAATATTGCCTTCTTCTGCTGACACCTGATACAATTGATCATATCTGACCTCGCCATTGAACCGTAAATATTTTTGTAAGAAATCCACAGTGAATTCTCATAGTTTTGCACAGTATCAACATCAAGCAGCTCAACTAAATTTGTTTTACTGAGCTCCAGTCCACACCTACCACATAGTAAGAAATATAAATATATTTTCTCAATTATAAAAGTTAAGAAAATTTCCCCCTTTTTCTGAGAAAAAACAGAGTTAACAAGTGCAAAATATATGAGGAATACAATAGCTTAACATATCCAAGAAAATCGCTGTCATATCAAAGAAATACAAGAGAGAATAATTAACTGGTAAGAAAAGAGAAGATGCTTAAGATTTGTTGAAGAGGACAACCAAGCACTTTTCAGTAGCATTTGTCATGTTAATGGTAGTTGAATCTACTTCACGTATTTTTCCAATATCATTGTCTAATGCAAGTCTTTGAGAACTTTCCTCAGGCACCTCAATGCCCACTCAAATCTTCTAGAATCATTTTTCCTAAGACCATTGTGAGACACTTGATGTTTTTCCTCCAAAAAGTGTGAGATAGAAGACAATTGTGAGACAATTGTGGCAAAATACTGTCCTCATATAACTGATGTAAGACAAATTTGTGATAGAAATTAATCATGTATTTTTTAAAGTAAATTTGTAGTGAAAATTCTTTTTTTGAGGAGTATTAATTAGTTAGTTTACTTGGCATGAAAAATACACATATCAATACAACAAAGTCCAAGAAATATGATAACATAAGTTGATCTTTTTCAAAATTTGGTGTGAAAAAACTTAAATGTGTAATCCTTTCTAGATGCATTTCGATTGCCTAAACTCCAACTGCCATTTTTAAGGTCAAAACAGCACAACCAGTCAAAAGTTTCCACAAATGCCTTGTAAGATGCTTATACATTACCTTGGGCATTGCAATTGTAATCTGAGATAAGCATATGAGGGTTCTGACATCTCCATTGAGTTCTCAATTATAGATGCCACATTAGACTTTAAGCAGACCCTACATATATGATGCTGGCAGCTGGTGACAAAAGTATCATCAGGATTATGATGTTCACATCTGCTGGATGGACCTGATGAAATAAACATAAGAGGTTCAAATAAATAATATGATTCTGATTTTAATCATCTTTCAAATAAATAAACATAAGAGCTTCATTATGTTTAAGTCCTCTAAGCAATTGCAAATGTATTATGCATACCTCACCTTTGGAATCAGCAAAATAAATGTACTTTCAAAAACAAGATGTCAGCTAATGTAAAGTGAATCTAAAATATTTATGGTCCGATATTTGTTTTGAAACATGATTATGGGATACCAAAGGCACGATTCCATACATGCATACAAGATTAGTACCAGTTCCTTCCTACTTGTAAAATTCCCCTTGATTAAAAAACAATATTCAGCATACATCTTTCAGTTAAAATAATCAATACCTGATCCAAGTGAGGATCTCAAGCCCTGCAGAATTTGTCTTCATATAGCTGAAATTGTCAGCAATGTTCTTTCTACCCATATATGTATTTGGTTTCCTTGTTTGTATGCATTTTAGGTCAAAGAGAACCTTTAACTAATTAGAAAAACAAAATTTTAGTTATCTTCATATAGCTGGAATTATTAACAATGTAGGAAATGCACTCTCTTATTCCACTTTATAGCAAAGTAAGGGCATAACTACCAATCAAATATAGTGCATTTCTCTCCATAATATGTTTACACCAACTCTAATTTATTATGGTTACTTGAATCAGGCAGGAGATGGTCTAAGCAATCTACAAAACTACAGATAGAACCTAGTATTTTTCCTTGTGAAAATCAACAAGGACTTAGTATTTTTCCTTGTCAAAAGGAAACAATCTGATAGTACATTGAAATTAAACCAAGTAGATACCTTGTGCCAAATTCAATATTCAAAGAAGGATTCAAAAGCCAACCCCATAAAAATGATTTGAAGGAACTCAAATCCAGGGACAATCTGACTTCCTCACACACAGATCATGCAAAAATTCACAAGAAATGCCATCCGATAAAACTCCTTACACACCACTGACTATTCAAAATTCACAAGACATACGAGCAATGCAGTTCATGCTTTCTATCAGGATCTCCAAAATCCAATTCGCTTATGTGGTGGCTATTAGAGCCCGTACCATACATCAGCACAGGAAAAGATTTATTGGTTGTGTCATATACATTTACAATGATGGCCAAGTTGCCTGCAAGCTGATGTAAAAAATTCTATACCAACAAATCTATAGCAAAGGATCCACCCAAGTACCTCGAAAGATTATAGGAAATACTTTGATAAGTCATTTGAAGGAAATAACACATCAAACAGAAAAAATAAAGACTTAAAATTGAACAAAAATGGCTAGTATTTATTTCACCAACACAAATTCCTGAAAAACATCAGTCCACTGTACAGGAACCAAATCACACTGACTTGGGACATTTGCACTAAAATCTAAGCCCAGAAATAAATGTTGTTATGATTGTAAGGTAGAGGGATTTGCAGTTACATTTCTTTTGTGTTACAAAATAGAATATCTTCTGTAGTTACATTTCTTTAACAGAGAGCACTTTCACCCATGGCTAGGAAAGGTATCCAACAGTTTGCTACTTCACGATACTGTGGCTGTGAGGCAAGGGGTGGTTCTACCTCTTCTATACCATATAATTTATGAAGGTTGGGCACTTGTTTTCTCTCCAGTGCACCATATTTCCCACATTATTCACCCAGGTTTGTTGATAAATAGGTCTTCAATTATGCCAACCTATTACAAGCTGTAAGGAGGATATCCAACATTACACCACATGCGAGTTACTATTGTTTCCACCATAGGATTTGCTCATATTGTTCCTTCATTGTTTTTTGGATGCTATTGTTTACACTCAGAACTGAGTTTCATGGTTATTAAAAGCCCTTTTACTAATGATCTCCCTCAAAAGACTTCTCAGACTTGTTTCCTCACCACTATACTTGTCTACAATGTTCCCAGAATTGATAATCACCATGATTTGCTGCTGGTTTCACTCATATGCATACCCAGAACCTACTCAAAACTGCCCAAATTTGAAAAAAACAAGGTTTTATGACTGTTGACTGCTATTGGAATGCACAGGGACAAGTCTACCATGCCCAGGTTGTCAAAGAATGTTCCCAGACTTGAGATTGAAGAAAATTTACTACTCCTTAAAGGTCGGAATATGTCTGCAATATGCTAAGATCAGCCCAGAATGAGCCCAACATGCCTCATCTTTCTCTTTGGAGGTTGCAATATACATCAAATCTGCACAGAAGTTGAAATTAAGGGCTGTCTTATTGCCCAGAACTGCTTAATACATGCCCAGATATGAGAAATGGTCTAATCACTGTTGTTCTAAGGGTGAAAATGTTCTCAAAACTTCCCAAAAACAACCATAATGTTGTTGCTCGCCCATGCTATACCAAATCATCAGCGACCGGGGTATCACCATCAATGTTGTGAGACTTGAAATTGGAAAAGACAAAGTCAACGACTCAGGAAAGACTCATTTAAGACTCAGCAAAAAGAAAAAAAAACTCAAAATTTAGAAAAACATACCTCTAAAGAAAAAGCTAAATTTAGAAATTAAAAGAAGAAATACCAAGTTTTCCAGCTTCCTCAACTTGGCACATTCACCAAAATCCTTGACTAGAGTGGCCATGTTCTTGTTGGGATCAGGTCGAGCAAGAGCCAAAATAATGGGTTTTGAAGGATTGTTCAAAAACTGTGGGATCTAAAACACAAAAGAATGCTATTATGCCGTGTGACGACTATAAATTTTCAAGTATATGAAATCTTAAATGGTGGAGAGTAATTAAACCTTGCCCTGGTGCTTACCTCACCCCATAAAAGAGACTCAGGAAATTGAGTAGAATCATTATCTGTGTTTTCATCTTGCACTATAACATTTCTGAAGTCCATTCCAGGAGGTATAACCTACAGGCTACAACAAAGGAAATGTATGATAGAATTTTTCTACGCTTTGACAGTATGTACACCTTTCACCCAAGAAGCCATGGAATAATTATCAATGCAGAATATGATTTCCACATTCAAGAATGAAACATAATGCCTACAAAGTTATATAAGTAGATGTGTGAATGAAACAGTCACATTAATCCATTACCCCCCGCCTTTTGGAAATTGTTTTTCTAATGAAAGAATCAAACTTTTGCAACAAAAATAGAGAGAAGTAAAACTATCACTACAATTATGCATCGTTGCCTGCTGTAATAAAACATGGAACTGAAAAATACACATCGTACGTCTTAGGGCTATGTCCTGTAGCTTTTAAAGAGGAAGATTTCAATAATACTAGCCAAATGATTATTAAGATGAATACGAGAACATAGAAATTCAAAGAATTTTCTGTTTTGGGGAATTCCAGAGTATTTTCATAAAATTTCAGGAAATGGAAATCATGAGGCATGCTTACGTGTGGACCTTAGATGGGTTGTCAATAATTATTTTCTTTATCGAGCTATATCTTTAAATGATGATTTGTAACACGTTCTTCCTTTATTTTTTCTTTCTGATATGAGAAAGGAAATGAAAATTTCAATTTCTGCCATGTTCTACAATTTCGCTTGAAGCTTAGCTAAAATATAGTAGCTTCACTAGAAGCAACAATTCCTGGGCACTAGAACCAATAGTTCTAGCCCTAAGCAGCAAGGTAGCTCTATATTATGGATTGTAGTTTTGTCAAAGGCCCTTCATACCCATATTTTTATGGTGTCCCTGTCAAAGGAGGAATGTTCACTTACTTTACAAACTACTAGTAAAATTCAGTTGTGAAAGGAGGCAAAGATGACAACAGATGGGATCCTGGGAGGAAAGATTGCACTGGTTTGTTGCAATTCCAATTTTTCTATGGATGGGTGATTCAAAGTATAAAATTTTGTGAAACATCCAAATCATGGACACAAGTAAAATTGTTCTGTATAAATTTTCTTTGACACATAGACCATGGCAACTCAGTATGTATTAAGCAGCAAATAAGCAGGTACAATGTGAGTCTATTTTGCCTTTAGTACAACACAATTGCTTGGGACAATATTTGTACCCTTTAAATGGTATGTTGTGAGTCCTACACCCATTGCAATTGACATGATGCCATGGAGTTGAACCAACATGACATGGAGAGATTTATATTTCCCTACAATGATATATACTATAAGAATATAGTATCCTAACAACTAAAACCCAGTGACCCCACAGTTTATGTTTCACTTTGGATTTGATTATCCCACTTTTTATAGGGTACATCCACGAATTTTTTTTGTCTTTCCCTTTGCTGCATGGCTAGGGTGACATACCTCCATCACAGTGGCAATTGCACAAGTGGACACTAACTTGGTTATGCCATTACAGTCTTTTTTGAAGATTAATTTAACCCTCTACAAGCTAGGTACTGTTAGAGTTATGATGAAGTAATTGTCACCACTGTAACTATTTATAAGTATCAACGTGATTATGGCTTCTGCCTAGCTCTTCTCAAGACTCAAAAACTCTACATATTCCACTTTAACAAGCCATTAGAACTAATAAATGCAACTCCATATTCTACAGACAATGGTCTGGCAATAAAGCAGAGTGCTTGTCATAGTCATGGCCTAGGTTCAAACCTCACCAAGCTTGCTTCCCCTCATTGTTTGTCTAGACCAAGCAAACAAAGGCAATTGTAGGAAATGGATGTTTTTTTATGACATATGTGTTTGACCATATAAAATGGGATTTCCCTTTGTCAAACAATATACAATAGGATTTTTCTGTGTCAAGGTGTGTGTGTGTGTTTTGCTGTATTTTCCTACAAACAAAATAAACCAAGACTACACAATTACCTAGTGCATGAATTAGGATAGATTTATCCTTATGGAAGTAATGCTGATGTGTTACCAATTATTACATTAAGCATAATATTTGAAAATTTGCAAAACTCATAGATCCGATTGTCTATCTAACTTTGATTATCGTTATATATACTGGTCATTTGGAGGAATCAACTCTCATGATTGTTCTGAGTTGTGATTAAAAGACAAACCTACAATATTCTCCCCTCCTGAAAACTGATTTAGTTGTATAACTAAGAGATGGGACACAAATGCAAATAACCATCCCAATATCTATTAGATAACTCGTGCATTGGTGCTTTGGTTTTAGATTTTACAGTTATAAACACTACAAGAGTTCAAGTTGAATTCTCACAACAGCTTGGATTCTGGAATGACAATTTTTTGCTTAGCAAGCACACTAAGTAAGATGATATGCCTACTAGTGGGCCTTTCTACTACAGAAAAGTGAATATATTTTCATGGATTTTGTCCACGAAGCAAAAGGTAGATCAATAAAATAGTTCAAACATAATTTCAATAATCAAGGGAAGTTTATCAGAGCTACATGAATGCACAACATTTTTTTTTTTTCGTCCTTTAGCTATTCAAGCATCTAGCCTCTACAATAGCAGAAAACTTCGGGGAACTACCTAATCATTTACTAACCATGTAGGTCTACAATGTACATGATCGAATCATATAAGCAAAACAAAACATAAAGTGTGAATATCTAGACCTTCTCACAAGTAGGAAACTGAGATCATCAGATATTTCAAATCAACTCCATCCTTGAGAGGTCTGACAGTAACGTGCAGAATAACTATATGAGGCTATGGCACCTCACATTTTTTGTATACGAGGTCAATGGTGATTACTCAAGAGGAATGTAAAGAACTAAACAAATAATCAAGACTATAAAATAAAGGAAGCAATCATCATTAAGGTAAAAAAACATAACAATATCTTCTTGAACCAGTGAATAGATGCATTAAAACATGTAAGGTCACATGTCCTTACAAAAAAAAGTTATGAACAATATGTAAAGCAAGTTTAAATAGATGTCTGAACAGTATGTAAAGTAAACAGAATGTTTTAAGCTGATTCATAGAAATAACCATCTAGGTCATTTTTTTCAAATATATTTTCGGCCACCGAATAAAAATCTGTTATGTCTCCTTCAAGCATTCACATCCATCCATTGGATCTTCATATGCAACAGGGATGTTACTTGAGACAGAAAGTACAACTATATTAGCATCAGTCTCTTCAAGTGGCACTCCATGGATCTTAGTAAGTGACTGAATTCATCCAGTCCCTGTGATGGCACCATCAGATGGATCCAGTATGTTTACATCATCTCCTACAAGGAATAATTCAGTCTTTGTTGGAGTTACCATGCACTGTCAAAATAAAATAAAAAAGTATACACATATAAGAAAAAAAATACAATTAAATTCCAAAAACATGCATAATTATTGATGTAACAAAATTAAATGTACTTACAGTCGTATCAGTCTTTAAACTATCTTGTCCAGCAGGAGTTGCACACACTGATTGATAATTTCGCTGTAGTGCTTCAATGTCAATAGATTGTTTAATTTTATCCAGCATTTGATTACATCATGCACAAATCAAATATCAAAATTACAAGCACACAATAATATAGCAGAAGAATACTAAATATAACAGTAAAACATTAAAAATCAGTTCTAAACCAGTTATATCAGATTATGAATTCAAATCAAGAAATGTTTGCAAGGGAATGATAATTAGCTTACCTCATCAACATCACTATGACATCCCATTTTATTCCATGATTTGACGATTGTTTCAATGGAGGTGACTATGGTTGACATTGTCTTTGTCAACCCATTTATGCAATCCATTACATGTTTATAGTTCTGATCACTATCACTCTGAACAGACATAGATATGTTAACTAGTTGGATTTTATCAACTTCATTAGATGGCAATGGTATTTTTGTTGGATTTTCTGATACAAGCTTATGTTTAGAACTATCTATATCACACATTAAACGTTGGCCAACCATTTCACCTGTATCAATTTCTGATCTAATAGGATCTTGAACCTACAAATCATTATCAATACATAATTAGTTGGATATATAAGAATCAAAATGAAATATATATAACACAATGTACTCACAAAAATGGCATACATATTGTATTGATCAAAAAAACCATATACTTACAAACATGTTTTGATTGCTTCGCCACCCAACACGACCCATAATAAATTGATCCCTCACATTATATCTTTCCATCTTCCCTTTTTTACTCCTTTGCACATACTCTTGAACACACATACTTTCCTTCAACTCCTCCCACTGTTTGGGAGTCAAGCTGCTATCCCTTTCTTTTCCATCCAGGATTGATTTTCTGCATTTATGCCTAAAATTGTTAATCAATTTTCTCATTTTGATCTTGTAATACTTGGTGGTAATCCTTCCACCATAAGTCTCAAAGGAATTTTCCATTTGTCGAATCACCAGATCGACATTTCTTTCATCTTGATCTACAAAATTGAATTTGGTGACATCCAGATGAGACCTTACTCTCGTGCCTAACTCTAAGGCCCACCTTGCAGCATTTGGTCCAAAAGGTTCACCATCTTTTACCTCAAGCAAATAAGCATTTTTTCCTTCTGATTTTATTTCTTTGGCTTCTCTTTCTGTGGACCTATACATGCCTTGAATCATTTTTCATTTTTGTATGGAAGCTAGCATAAGTTCACTTGAGTCAATACTTTGTGATGTAGAATGGGCACTCATGTTTGTACATAGAAGAAGTGATTTTCCTTTGGCAGCTGAAGGCCTAATTGGTTCCTTATTCGCCACATTAGGTGTAGCACTAGATATCTCACTAATTTGCTCAGATGGGCCTTCAAATATTTGTTTTAATTTATAAACCAAATCTCTCAAACCTGATTCTGATTCAGAAAACACCAAGCCTTCAACAATATTGGCTTGGGAATGATCATCATTATGTGATATATCAGGATGATGATAATTAGTGTTGTCAGCATCTTCTCCATGTACTAAAACAGTACCAAGGCGTAGCC
The DNA here is from genome assembly GCA_001517045.1 of Pseudotsuga menziesii. Lineage (NCBI taxonomy): Eukaryota > Viridiplantae > Streptophyta > Pinopsida > Pinales > Pinaceae > Pseudotsuga > Pseudotsuga menziesii. The sequence goes on along the minus strand of LPNX011002867.1, from coordinate 1,097,212 downwards.
TTCTACGAGCTAGCGGTAATGTGTTTTTGCTTGCCTTTTGTTTTCACTCATAATTTTCTATACAATCGACATTTTCCCTATAACAAAAAAAATTATTAAATTAGAATCGAAATCATAGACGTCCTACATCATCAAATAGATTATATACAACTATCAAAAAATATGCTTAGAAGTGAAAAAAATATGAGGAATAAGTACTTACTGAGCCGAAGCATGAGATGGAAACAATGTGCCTTTGTTTTTCTTTTGGTTCTGCTCTCTTTCTCTAGAAGAAAATGTTTCCCCATAACACCAAAAACTTATTAAATGAGAATCGAAAGCATATATATGCTAAATCATGAAATAGATTATAAACAACTTTCATGAAATATGCATAGAAGTAAAAAGGTACAAGAAATAACTACTTACTTATTTGCAAAACCAAGAGATGACAGATATTCTTCATTTTTTGCAATTCGTTCTTTACAAACACGTTCATAATCCACAAGATTTTCATCATTGCTTTCACCAATTTTACGTTTCCCCCCCTTATTCTTCATAGCCTTGTTGAACATTTCCCTTAAAAACATCGTTAGTACATGTACAAAGAAGCAATGATGTTATCCATAAAAACTTAATGCAAACATCCATTCATAGCATTTCTCAGAGAGAATTTGATCATTATTGGAAAACACATTTACTATAAATGATTCGAAGAATGAATAAGTTAAAAGTTTTCATTTTTCTTTATATTTTTTGGTTTACCCTTTTACTTTCTTATTTTATTTTATATTAACATGAATGGTTTCAAGATGTTTTGAAACGGATTCCAACTTCTTGCATATCTGAAGGAGGTTGTTCTTCTTGCTGGAGCACTCCATTAAAGACAATTTCTTCATGTAGGTTGAGGATTCTAATCCGAAGGCCAAAAATAGACCAAGGGTTGGAAACTGATTCAAGGGTTGGATCTTCTTTATTGTAAACTATAGATGACCTTCTTGTGCTATATAAGAGGGCTCAGGGTAGCAATTAAACAATCAGTGTTTAAATTTAGTTCACAGTGAAGAAGTAGGGTTTATCTAAAGTAGTGTATTCACCGTACCCATCCCTGTACCCAAGTTTCTTGGAATCTTAGATTTGAAACCATACAAATTCTTTATGGAGAGATTAACTCTCTAGGGTAGAGAGTTGTCAGGGGATTTCAGAGGGTGTGAATCCCAAGTGGCTTTAGGGGTTGAAGCAGATCTATGCCATTTTTTGCACGTGTGGACCTTAGAAGGATTGAGATGGTGTTAAGGATCTTCCAGTGATTAGAAAAATGATTTTGAGAAGAGAAAGAAGATATGCACTTAGGGTAGGTTTCGGATATGATTTTTATGGTGATTGATTTGTTTACTAAGGTTGTTCTTGTAGAGTTGTAGAAATGGGCACTCCCGTATGCATGGGTGTGACTGTCTAGAGGGTGCTTCCAACTTTGTACCATGGATTGGAATTGCAGATTGCAAAAACTCCTAGAAATAACAGACTTATGTTTTTTTTTCTAGATGATGCTACATTTTGTACAGATCCCGAAGATTTAGAGCACAATGCTTAGTCCTATATGGCACATTGAATTTGAAAGACAATATTTTGTTATAAAGGGTTGTAATTCAATTTTTAGCATTCTAGGTTTCCCAATTTCCTTTCTTAGTTTTAGGAAAAGTAGTTTTTTCTAGAATTAGTTGCTTTTCTAGTTTTCAGTTGACTTTTTAGATTTAGAGAACTAGATTTAGTCATTTTTTTGCTTTTGAGTTGACTTTTCAGATTTATGGAAGTACTGTTTTCAAGTTTCTTTTGTCTAGATTTAGATAAAGTACAAGAGGGGAACTTAGTCTTGGGGAGCAGGTGCATATCTGAAGGAGGTTGTTCTTCTGGCTGGAGCACTCCATTAAAGACAATTTATTCATGCGGGTTGAGGATTCTAATCCCAAGGCCAAAAAAATACAAAGGTTGGATCTGCTTTATTGTAAATTGTAGATGACCTTCTTGTGCTATATAAGAGGGATCAAGGTAGCATTTAAGTAATCAATGTTTTACTTCAGTTCATAGTGAAGAAGTAGGGTTTATCTAAATCAATGTATTCACCGTACCCGTACCCGTACCCGTACCCAAGTTTCCTGGAAACTTAGATTTGAAACCTTGCAGATTCTCTGTATGGAGAGGTTAACTCTCTAGGGAAAGGAATGTATTCACCATACCCGTCCCTGTTCCCATACCCAAGTTTCCTGGCAACTTAGATTTTAAACCTTGTAGATTCTCTGTATGGAGAGATTAACTCTCTAGGGTAGAGAGTTGTCATGGGATTTCAGAGGGTGTGAATCCCAAGTGGCTTTAGGGGTTGAAGAATATCTATGCCATTTTTGGCACATGTGGACCTTAGAAGGGTTGAGAGGGTGTTAAGGATATTCCAATGATTAAAAAACGGATTTTGAGAAGAGAAAGGTGATCTGCACTTAGGGTAGGTTGTGGATATGATTTTTATGTTGACTGATTTGTTTACTAAGGTTTTTCTCGTAGAGTTGTAGAAATGGGCACTACCGTATGCATGGGTGTGATTGTCTAGAGGGTGGTTCTAACTTTGTACCATGGATTGGAATTGCAGATTGCAGAAACTCCTAGAAACAACATAATTATGGTACCTTTTGTAGATGACGCTACATTTTGTACAGATCCCAAATATTTAGGGTGCAATGCTTAGTCATGTATGGCATATTGATTATGGAAGACAATGTTGTGTTATAAAGGGTTGTAATTCAATTTTTTGCATTCTAGGTTTTCCAATTTCCTTTCTTAGTTTTAGGAAAAGTAGTTTTTTCTAGAATTAGTTGCTTTTCTATTTTTTAGTTTCCTTTTTACAATTAGTTGAATTTTCTATGCCCTTGGTAGCAACGCACGCTCGCTTAGGGGTGAAACTACCATCTTAGCATATTCACCAAAATGTTCCAGAAACCACCTCTATGCTAGCCAAATTGATAGAAGAATTGGACAGTGTTTATTGAACCATAGTTGAATTGTTGAAATTGGTATTATTTTATGGATTGCAAACTATTAGAAGTTTTAATTTATGTTTCAGTTTTCTTGATCAAAATCTTGGGGAGGTAAAAATCTTAGGGAGGAACTGCTAAAAATATAGTAGTCTAAAAGGGATTTTAAGGAAGATCCATCCTTCCATAAATCAGCGATATAAAAGACAAATAGAAGCAAGTAAAACAATCTAGACATACAACAAGATTAGGCTCCCAAATGCCAAGAAGATAGCTTTGATGATGTGCAATTAAGTGACAGACAAACTCAGCTTGCCATGTAAATCACTAGTTGAGGATAAAGGTGAGAATAATTTGCTTTGACCAATTCTGGGAAAACAAAAGTTTCTCTGATCGCTAGACAAACAGGAAACTTGATAGAGAGTAGAACTGTTCCAATCCCTCTTCTAAGGCCCATTCTATTGATGTCCTTTAAGCTATGTTTTGAGAAAGAGACAGTTTGGGTCTATAAGATCAAGATATCCTTGGATGTTTTCTGGATATTTGATTTGTTCAGATAATTATATGGGAGGACTGTAATAAGAACCTTCCAGATAGTTGACTAGGGCTTCTATAGTTTGTGTGCAATTGTCACAAACCCTATCATGGTTTCATTTTCTGCTACAGGGTTGTCACAAGATTACGGCATCTGTTACAGGATTAGGGCCTCTTTTCTCCTCCATCATGGCAGCGACAGACTATCTTCATCCCTTACAAGGATCCATCTTGTGTACAAAGGGTAGTCACAAAGGTTTCAAGGGCTTCCAAGGCTCTAGCAGAGTTTTACGTTGACAAGAGAAAGTTGATATGCACTTATGGTAGGTTGCGGATATGATTTTTACGTTGACTGATTTGTTTACTAAGGTTGTTCTTGTAGAGTTGTAGAAATGGGCACTCTCGTATGCACGGGTGTGACTATCTAGAGGGTGCTTCCAACTTTGTACCGTGGATTGGAATTGCAGATTGCAAAAACTCCTTGAATAACAGACTTATGGTACCATTTGTTGATAACGCTACATTTTGTACAAATCCTGAAGATTTAGGGTGCAATGCCTAGTCCTATATGGAATATTGATTATGGAAGACAATATTGTGTTATAAAGGGTTGTAATTCAATTTTTAGCATTCTAGGATTTCCCAATTTCCTTTCTTAGTTTAGGTTTCATTTTTTAGGTTTCTTTTGTCTAGCTTTAGATAAAGTGCAAGAGGGGAACTTAGGCTTAGGGAGCATGTGCATATTTGAAGGAGGTTTTTCTTCTTGCTAGAGCACTCCATTAAAGAAAATTTCTTCATCCAGTTTGAGGATTCTAATCCCAAGGCCAAAAATAGACCATGGGTTGGAAACTAATTCAAGAACTGGATCTGTTTTATTGTAACCTATAGATTACCTTCTTGTGCTATATAAAATGGCTCAGGGTACTGTTTAAGAAATCAATGTTTTACTTCAGTTTAGAGTGAAGAAATAGGGTCTATCTAAAGCAGTGTATTCACCGTACCCATACCCATCCCCGTACCCAAGTTTCTTGGCAATTAAGATTTGAAACCTTGCATATTCTTTGTATGGAGAGATTAACTATCCAAGGTAGGGAGTTGTCAAGTGATTTCAAAGGGTGTCAATCACAAGTGGCTTTAGGGGTTGAAGCAGATCTATGCCATTTTGGCATGTGTGGACCTTAGAAGGGTTGAGAGGGTGTTAAGGATCTTCCAGTGATTAGAAAACTGATTTTGAAAAGAGAAAGGTGATCTGCACTTAGGGCAGGTTGTGGATATGATTTTTATGTTGATTGATTTGTTAATTAAGGTTTTTCTTGTAGATTTGTAGAAATGGGCACTCTCGCATGCATGGGTGTGACTATCTAAAGGGTGCCTCCAACTTTGTACCATGGATTGGAATTGCAGATTGCAGAAACCGCTAGAACAATAGGCTTATGGTACCATTTGTACATGATGCTACATTTTGTACAAATCCTAAAGATTTAGGGCGCAATGCTCAGTCCTATATGGCATATTGATTATGGAAGACAATATTGTGTTATAAAGGGTTGTAATTCAATTTTTAGCCATCTAGGGTTTCCTAATTTCCTTTCTTAGTTTTAGGAAAAGTAGTTTTTTCTAGAATTAGTTGCTTTTCTATTTTTTAGTTGACTTTTTAGATTTAAAATTTTTTTGTTTTTGGTTTCTCTTGTCTAGGTTTAGATCAAATGCAAGAGGGAAACAGCTAGGGAGGAGGTTAAAATCCCAAGGAGGCTATTCTTCTTATTCGAGCACTCCATTAAACATAGTGTCTTCATGTAGGTCAATGAGGGTCTAATCCTAAGGCCAAAAATAGATTAAGGGATGGGACTTGATCCAAGGGTTAGATCTTCTTTTAATTTAAATCCTAGATGACATTTTGCTGCTATTAAAAAAGGGCTTATGGTAGGATTTAAGTAGCCTGTTTCTATTTTTGAAAGTGAAGGAGGGTTTGTCTATAGCATTGTGATTACATTTTTTCCAAAATAAACAGTCATCTAATTTGTGGTAGAGTTGTGAGAATTTTGTTATATATTTTCTACAATATGTGTTGTTTCAGCATTCGAAACAATTTCAATCATTTGTAAAGCTTACTGTTACCTAGGGTTTTAGGAGATTCTGTGAATATAGAATCTATTACCATGGTTTAGAAGCAATGGATGTTTCAGAATCTGTTTGAAAATTTCAGGAATTGTTTGATTTTTCAAAGGATTTGTTTCATGGGACCGAGATACGTTTCCTTCCACAAGGATAAGTTTTCATGGTGGATCTTAGGAGGATCCGATCCGGATACGTATTGGATCTGTGGATCCTACACACTAAGGTGGTGGATCTGGTAACATAGTGAATAACAATAACCACATAATATAAATTCTTAACCACCTAACATTCAAAAATTCCACCTAAATAGTTCAAAACTTAATGCAAACATCCATTCATAGCATTTTTCAGACAAAATTTGATAATAAAGAACAAAAAGAAATCATATTTGAAACATTGCATAGTACTGAAAACAAATATTTGGATAATCCCATGGCTAAAACAATAAAATCCAATTTACATAGTGAAAATGTATTCAATAAATATAAGGTGACAAATCATAATCATCACCATGATTTGCAATTCCATCAAAATCACAATCCTCATCACTCATATATGCATCTGCTTCATTTTCTCCATTGTCCTCATACAATAGATTTCCTTGACCATGCATATCATTTTCTATCTCAGTCTCTTCATTGGGAATCAAAGTTTCTTCTTCAAATCCAGCTCTATTGTCATCTTCAACTTCTTCTTCCAATGTTTCTTGTAAGCTTGTAGATTTCTCATCGAACATTATATCAGCATATTCCATGAATTTCCTTTTTGAACGAGACTTTACTTGAATGGAATATGACCATCCTGGGCTTGTTACATCATCAATTAGAAATGACTGGGTAATTTGAGGAGGTGAAACATACGGCTCATCATTCTTTAATAAAAATTGGCATGTATTTATGCGTACAAACCTGTACTCATCACGTTGTACTGCAAATGGTTTGATCCATTTACATTTTAATAATATGGGCCTAGTATCAGCATAATAAACTTGAATAATATCATGTATGAATCCAATATAAAGTTTCTTTTCAGTGCCATGATGAAATTCGGCACTAACAATACAATCACAATTTTCTTTTCCTCTGTCCTTTTCTTCCACTCTTAAATGACTACCATATGCCCACATCCCACTGAACGAAGAAGCTATTATATTTGGAGGTTGTGAAAGCTCAATTTCCTCTAGCGTTATATCCCGTCCTTCTTGTTGTGCATCACTAATTGCATCAACAATCCAGTCATCAAATTTTCGAAAAGAACCATCTCCAATATTCAAATCCTGATGTCTGTGCTTTCGAGATGGATGCATCCCTATTCGAATCTCTTCTTCATATTTTCTACATACAATATGAACATACAAGATAGTAAGAATGATAATAATTTAACTATTAAATGAAATTAAATAAATAAATTATCATGTAAATAAAATTTCACCTACGCCGCTTATCCAATGAGGATGTGTTTTGAAGAACATAGGCATGTATTGCAGTTCTTTCCTCATTTGATATCTTGAAGCGGCGTCCATTTCCTTCTAACACTTCGCCTGCATGTCTCTCATCTTCATCATCATCCCATACACGTCGACTGACATTAGTAAAATCCTTCATATATTCTGTGCAAAATCCTATGGCCTCTTGCATCATATATCCTTCACAAATGCTACGTTCTGGTTTTGCCTTATTACGAACAAACTTTTTCAGAACCTTCATATATTGTTCTATAGGGTACATCCATCTAGTTCTTATTGGGCCACAATATTCTAGTTCATGTTCTAGATGTACAAGAAGATGCATAGAAATATTGAATATTGTTGGTGCAAATTCTTGCTCCAATAAGCAAAGGACTTCAACAACCTCTTCCCTCAAATTATCAAAGTTTGAAGGATCTAACACATGCATACTCATTCTCTTCAATATTAGGCCCAACCTTATAATTGCCAATCTTGGCCCCTTTTCCAAACTTGATATGACTGCAATAGGTAAAATATCCTCAATTATGACATGATAGTCATGGGTCTTGAGGCCTTTTAAGCCATTATTGTCAGTTTTCCTTCTAACATTAATACTCACATATCCAGTAGGAAAGCGAGTCTGAGAAATCAATGTTAAGAATTGTGCACGTTGTTCCTTTGTCCACACATAAGGAGCAACAGGTTTTCTAAATTTTCCATCACCATAATTTTCAACCCAAATATTTTGATGAATCTTTATCCCTTGAAGGTCTAGGCGTGATGACACTATATCATATGCACCAAAAAGAGTTTCTATAATATCATAAGCTATGTTTTTCTCAGTATGCATAAAGTCAACAGTATGCCTAATGGTTATATGCTTAAAGTATGGCAGCTTATAAAATATACACAATCGTTTTACACCACTATCATTGAGTGGATCATTTTTACTACCAGCAATGCCACCATTTTCAATAAACTACATTCTTTTCTCTGCATTCTCAATAATGTAATCACTGGTTATTACCGATGGTGCTTCATGATTCTCTTCCTGACCATTGAAACGTGACTTTTGTCGATGATATGGATGCTCCATTTTAAGGTAAGCACGATGTCCACAATAAACACACTTATGCAAACTACTTGAGTACCTCACAAAAGGTTTAAAGTTGCAAGCTGGACATCCACGGTATCCATGAACATTGAGACTAGTCAATGTGCCATATACAGGAAGATCGTGTATCATAAGCAATAAAGAAGCTCTTAAAGTGAAGTGGATTGAATCATTGTTCCTTAAAAATTGTATTGCTTCAACTCCTTTCCACAATTTTGCTAGCTCATCAAATAATGGCTCTAAATAAACATCAATTATATATGAAGTCACACTTTTCTTTCCTGGTATAATAAATGACAACATCAAGAAAAATGATTTGGTTTCTAACCATGGAGGCAAGTTATAATTTATCAAAAACACTAGCCAAGTTGACTATTTACTACTCTGATCTGAGAATGGATTCACCCCATCTAAAGCTAAACCCAACCTTATATTACGAGGCTCTTGGGAAAAATCAGGCCATTTCTTGTCAAATTCCATCCACATATTAGAATCAACCACAAACCATTGTTTTCCATCGGTGCTCTTATTTTGGGCATGCCATTGCATAAGCTCAGCAATGTCTCGAAAACTATACATTCGAAGTAACCATGGGATTACTGGAAAGTGGCGAAGAATCTTTCTAGGCATTGAATTTGATTTCAACCCTCGTCTATACCTCGGTTCTTTACATTTCAGACATTCAGTCTCACTTGCATGACTTTTGCAAAATAATACACAACCATTCACACATGTGTGAATCTTCTCATACCCTAACCCTACCTTTTTCATTTGTGCTTTACATGGAATCTGGATTTTGGGCAATGTGGAGTCAGGTGGTAATAACCGATGTAACAATGCCAATAACTCATCAATAATCGCATTTGTCCAACCTTGCACTCTTTGCAAATTAAGAATTAGAATGATTGTTGACAAATGACTTAACTTGCAAGTACCATACACAGGTTTTGAAGCGTCCTTCAGCAATTTCTGCCAATCATCCTTGAAACCCTCATTCATCATTCTATCAAATTCAATGCCTTCATCTAACATTCCATGTTCATCTACATTTGTTGCATCTTCGTCTATGTTTGGTGCCTCTACATCTCTCGTGACTTGCAATGGTATCCTATTTGGATAACTATTTTGAAGGAAAGGGCTTATACAGCTATGACCGAATCTCAGCATATGTGCAAAAATCACTTGTCTCTTTCTCATCTTCCCTCCAAGACAATTATTACAAGGACATGCATATTTCTCCAACATATTCTCATTGGCTATTCTCTCATCATGTGCATGGTATTCATTTGTTGACAAACCTGGTCATTGAATCATCTTCAATTTTCTGCATTCAATTATGACGATAGTAAGTCAATCTTACTTTCAACTCTTTTCATCTATCTAATCTTGAATTAAATTCAAAAATATCAAAATCAATTCCTAGAGTCGACAATATATCATGTTAGTATACTCATCTAATTACTAGGGTGTAGGCATAGCATCTATTGTAGTACTATTATTTCTTGGAAACAAAGTCTGGTGTTTGTCATCATTTTTGGTAATGGCACTGTTACTGAATGGAGGGTCATATCAGAAATATTCGAGCTATTTTGCAAGGCTTCGGGTATGGAGATCAACTTAGACAATACTTGTGTGTTATGTGTTGATCAATCTAGTGAGAAAAATCAATAGATCTTGTACACTTGTGTGTGATGGACTCAACATTGAAGACAATTGGGTTGGCATCACTTTGCATCATTGACTTATGAACTGGTTACAGAAAAATAGATGCTACAGACTGCTTCTAGTTTCTGTGATTTGGGGTATCTGGAGGTTCTGGATCTATACTCATCACTGGTTTTTTATATGCTCTGACCAGAGACTAGGTATAGACTATTTATACCGTTATGGTAAAACATTGCATGTTTTTCGACACATATTTGTATTTCTATGATGACAGCCCATATTTGTATGCTCATAGCTATTTTGATTCTTAATGAATAACAAATAGCTGCTTTTTCACTTGTGGAAAAAAAAGGTCGAATGTTTATGTGTGTAACTCTAGCATTTCGAGGGTATTTCCCAGCACACTCAGACAATAGGTCAATGGATCCAATACAATGAAAATTATTTTCTTTCAGTAAACATTGAAGTGCAAAGCACTATTATAAATTAGCTTAAGGCTTTAGTACTAATTCACCACCCAACCTTAGGTACTCCAATTTGAATTGTGCCCCTTATTAGTTTCTTTACCTATTGACACATAGGTAATTCCCCTTCAACAGATCGGCATGCTCAAAAAATCTATAAAGTCTTGTTTTTTGTGCCACACGAAGTTCTATGGATGAGGGTGCAGCTATAGACAAAGCCTCCATGAGGCACAGCAGAAGTCACAGGCGCCTGTGATAGATACATATGCATGCACTATCTAAGGAATGATTAATTTAAAGGAACTTTTCAATCTAGGAAGGCACTGTGTTTTCCATATTGAGAGTATGTTTTTCGGTTCTAGTTTCGGAACTATCACTACATTCCCCAAATAATACGTCCCCCATTTGGGCCAAAGGACCACAAATTATTTGAAGAACTTCACATGGGAAGTAGGGATAAACAGAGATCTAGTTGGCATTGAGAGAGCGTGCCCTAATCTATCACTATTCCCTAATATTTCTTTAAACCGCTATGCTGAAGTGCATGCATGGAAATGAAATCATAGAATGCACTCAGAAAATGATTCAATGGATCCAATACAATCAAAATGATTTTCTTTCAGTAAACATTGAAGTGCAAAGCAGTATTATAAATTAGCATAAGGCTTCAGTACTAATTCACCACCCAACCTTAGGTACTCCAACTTGAATTCTACCCCTTGTTAGTTTCTTTACCTATTGCCACATAGGTGATTCCCCTTTAGCAGATTGGCATGCTCAGCAGATCCGTATAGTCTTGTTTTATGTGCCGCATAGTCTTGTTTTTGTGTGAGATGATTTCATTTCTATACTTAAAATCACATATCAAACAACAAAACAACAGAAACTAAATAATCCCCTAATTAGACGGGTATTTTTTAAACTATGGCCATCATTTCCTCATTAATTCTGTACAGATGAATTAAATGACAGGTCTGTTATACTAATTATTATTGAGAAGTATATTAGCTAACCAAATCGCCCTGTACCTACAAAATTCGGTGGAGGAGGAATTCCTGAAAATGATTTCAAATGTTTAATTAACCATTTCAACAATCTAAATCGTTTTGCATTTAACTTGTAAGTAGAAATTCAAATTGTATAATAAACCAAAACTGCAATTCTCACTGATAATAAAGGGGGTGTTTCTCCCATGCAGTTATTGTCACTGCATAATTTTCATCCATTGATTCTAGATGGGACAGTGTAACGATTCTCGACGAAACAGTGTAACTGTTGCCTAGAAGATTATATCTAAAATTCTAGTCAGACCAACCTTGTATTAAGGTTGGCTTTCGACAAATTTCAAGGTCTTTATTAATGCTTGGAATAAATAGAATTTAAAAAAATAGTCTATTTATTTATAATAATAATAAACAATTAACAGATTAGGTGAATTTAGAAGGGGAAGATACCAAACTCTGAACATGAAGTCTCGGAGTGAACGATTCATGCATGTGTCATTTTCTTCATTAAATATTACAGTTTAGAGCAGATGTATGTTTTTTGACAATATTGACTAGGTTAGTAAGCCTTAAATGCTTCGTTGGCCCTCATGGTTTCTTGTCTTTATATAAAGTTAGATTCCAAGTGCAATAGAACATGGAAAGCAGTAATAGTCATTGAATAAGGTTAGTCATTGTATTATTCTAGCTTTTGTGTAGTCGATATTGCAGTAGCAAATGAAAATGGGTTGGATATTTTATATTTTAGGCTAGGATACAATGAGTATGGTTTTGGGTATGGTGCAGCTGGTCAAAAGTACAGTTCCTACACTGTTTGTATTTGGATACTCTCTGCTGGACACAGGAAATAACAATAACATGTCTATGTTAGTCAAAGCTACTTCACCTCCATATGGAAATTATCCATTAGGAACATCAAGCGGAAGGTCTTCCAACGGTCTTGTCTTTACAAATTTTGTTGGTGAGTTTCTGAGTTCTGTTTTGTTGGGATCAAAATTAATCAACGTTGAAGCCACCCTCCTGAATATTTCTAGATGCCTTATTGTTCTAGTATTCTAATTTTCAGCTGCACATCTAAATATGCCCTGCCCTCCACCTTATATGACTATGGGAGGTGATATTGAACATGGAGTGAACTTTGCATCAAGTGCTCTGGAATCCTTGATGCTACTGGAGAGGTTGAAGTAAGTCTCCTACTCTTGTTTATTCATAGATTCTTCCATTTTTTTCTATATTTTTCATTAAATTTCTAATTCATTGGTATCTGAAATTTTTGCTCAATGATAGTGGAGTTGAACTACTGAATTAGAACAGTTATATGAAAGAAAGTTTGCAGGATATGTGTGTTGTGTTGAATAATGGATCAAAAAATTGTCCTATTTTAGCTCATATATCAGTTAATAGTAAATACACAAGACAATCTGGAACTTGAATGGAACTGCAGAAACGTGTTACAATGAATTGTCTTATACATCTGGGCACTAATTGAAAAAAATTGCATATTGTGTGGCATCAATGTTTGAACATTGATACATGTGCAATTCTAGGAGACGAGGATGAAAGATAGTGCCCTTAATTTAACACTAAAAGTCTTGGTGGAACTCTTCAGTCTGGTGGCTTTACAAGAGGTTATTTAGGTTATTTTAATAAGAACAGAATTTTTTGACCTACATCTTTAGGAAACTCTATAGATCTATGAAATAAGGGTTAAAAGGTGCAATGGAGGTCTTAATCTTAAGGTTCTATGTATATTGTTAAAATTCATTTTTAGATGTTCCAAAACTATCTTTTAATTTAGAGGGAAAACCCATTTAGTATGTAATAGTTCAATTGTTCATACTTGGTTTTGTGCTTCTTCCTTTCTTGTTTTGATATTAGCTATCTCAGCATTAGATGCACCTCATTCTATGCTTCTTTTAGCTCGAGTATAGAGGGCCTTCTCTGCTTCTTTTAGCTTGATTTTAGGTTCTATGTATACTCTAAAAATTCATTTTTAGAAGTTCTAAAACATCTTCAATAAAACTATATTTTAATTTAGAGGGAAAACCCATTTAGTATGTAAAATTTCAATTGTTCATACTTTGTTTTTCGCTTCTTCCTTTCTTGTTTTTATATTAGGTATATCAGTATTACATGCACCTCATTCTCTTCTTCTTTTAGCTGAGTACAGAGGGCCTTCTCTGCTTCTTCTAGATTGAGTTTAGGTTCTATGTATACTGTTGAAATTCACTTTTAGAAGTTCTAAAACATCTTTAATAAAACTATCTTTTAGTTCAAAGGAAAACCCATTTAGTATGTAAAAGTACACAGAAGCAACAGCAGCAGACGAAGCCTCCATGAGGCACAGCAGAATTTATAGGCATCTATGATAGAGGCATATGCATGCACTATCAAAGGAATGCCTCATTTAGAGGCACTTTTCAGACTAGGAAGGCACTGTGTTTTTCATATTGAGAGTATGTTTTTCGGTTCTAGTTTGGGCACTATCACTACATTCCCCAAATAATACGTCCCCCATTTGGGCTAAAGGACCACAAATTATTTGAAGCGCTTCACATGGGAAGTAGGGCTAAACAGAGAAATAACTGGCATTGAGAGAGCATGCCCTAATCTATCACTATGCCCTAATCTTTATTTAAACTATTATGCTGAAGTGCATGCATGGAAATGAAATATTAGATTTCCCAGCACACTTAGACAATAATTCAATGCATCTAATACAATGAAAATGATTATCTTTCAGCAAACATTGAAGTGCAAAGCAGTATTATAAATTAGCTTAAGGCAACAAGTTCCCTACTCACGACCTCAGGAAGATGACTCTGCACTGCTCATTTGGGTAATGTAAAGAATCCAAATTTATCTTTCTATTCAAATCTTAATGCATTGAAGTAGCCAGATAGGCTTCAATCCTGAATCCAACCACTTCACCGCACCAAACCCTTCTTGCTTTGAGGGAAGACCCTGGTTCAGCTGGTGTATTGGATGATTTGAATGCCAACTATTGCAACCAACAACCATGAAATTTAACCACCTTTCTACCTCACTTACCCAACCTTAGTTAGTTATTGCGCTCGGGTGCACACTTTTGATAGAAGGATTACAGAAACGTTCAGATCAATGCGAATATTATATGCAACACGGTATGGCTTAGCTGGCCTGACCAACTCAAGGTGAGGAATTTGACAATTTGAGGCTTTTGCATACTTGGAGAGTATCCAGAAACATTTTAACAATTAATCTCTAAAAGTTTAACACCAGATGCAAAAATATCAGAAGAATGTTTAACAATTAATCCCTAACAGTTTAACACTAGATGCAAAAATATTAGAATAATTTGACTTACCTGCAAAGAACCAGAGGATTTCATCTCTGCAACTAAGGATGTCCTTGAGCGCCTCTTCAAAATCCTCCACGTCCGATCTGATGCCCTCTTCATCTCCATTGCAGAGGCTATCACTCGTGGATATATATTAACCCAAGTAATATCACTCCCCTCCCGCCAATTAATCAACATCAACATTCTATTTCTGTAATAACAAAATCTCTCGTGAATTACCACAGCAATTACCAGAATAAACTCCATGACAAGCTGTCCAATATGGCAACCACCATATGAACCCTCTATTCTTCCCCAAGCCACTCACTCTTCATCATGTCAGTAGTGATCAAATTGGAAGGGGCTCTACTAAATGGGGAAAGAAAGTGAAACCACCAAATGAACCCCCTATTTTCCCCACGCGGCTCGCTCTTCATCATGTTGGCAGTGATCAACTATGAAGGGGCTTGACTCAAATAGGAAAGAAGGTGAGTACTTCATACCCTTTTAATTATATCATATTCCAAATTATCTTGGCCAAAACGAACAGAGTGACAGCTATCACTACTTTATTTTCCGATTGTAACGTGTTTGCTTGTGTGGTTTAATATTCATCTTCTTCACTTTATCCATCCCATAGATGCAATATTAATATTCATCTTCTTCCCTTTTATCCATACCATAGATGCAATATATTTCTTATAATATTTTTTTCATGTTGTATCTTAATTTTAAAAGAAAACACAATTCAAATGAAATAAACCAAAAATAATTCACTTATTTTTTTTCCAAATAAATAATAACTTTGTCAAATGATTTTACATAAATTATCAAGAAAAAATAATTGTTGAAAAAATAGACCTTTATCATGGATGTTTTGTTCAAGCAATTGTGACAACCTGCTCTTAAATTAGATTATCAACCAACCAATTACTGTTAACCCAGTCTAACTTAAAGGCCCGAGCAAGAAGTGTGTAAAGTTTCATTAGTTGCATGTGGGTGGGAATAAATAGTAAAGTTATGTGTGGTAGGTTCATACCCAGGTATTTGCAAGGGGTTTTAATTTCAATTAAAAGGGCATAAATATTAAAGCTATGTGTTAGTAAAGCTATATGTGGTAGGTGTTAGCACTCAGAATGTACCCAAGGTTGTAAAGGTAAATACCAAGGTAACAACAAAATCGCTTTAGAAAGAAACTAGTTTTTTCTTCCACAGAGGGATCTCTCAATATAGATTTAACGAGACCAGATATGAATAACATCCAAATATTTGTATAGATGGTTGAAATAACACATAACCATTGGGCATGGAGTCACATAAAAAAAAAAATATCACAAAGACATATGCATGAGATTTATCAAAGGCAAGGTAACCATTTCATCACAGTCATTCATTTAGTTTAGGTGAGACAGAAGAGACCATGAACAGCCCATTAATACAGAGCATCAAAGATGAGTTCTATATTAAATTTAGTAGAACAATGTATAAAATCTCCAAAACGATGACCAGAGCATAAACATTATGAATTCTAACCATCCAATACTGTGTTTCAGATATGAAGAAAAACAAAATGAAGTGTTACACTGGAAAACACAATCACATAAGGAAATAAATATGGACTGTAATGGAAATGACATAGGAATCTTTGATAATTCTTATGCATTTGCTCTGTTATTCAAAAATAATATGTCTTTCAAAACATTCAACAACAGGATGGGTTCCAACCCCCATAAAAAAAAATAGATGCAAATATATACATAAAATGATTCATCTTCCAAGAAGATTCATAACTAAATGACCGGCTTAATTAAAGTCTTGTAACTAAATTCCTAACTTCTAGGAATAAACTACAGCTTCAATCCTAATAGATCACTAAGATAAAATCAGCTTGATAAAAGGCCTATCCCAGTAGCTCCTCAGCGCATGACATCTATTTTCATGAATGAAGGATGTATTTTGTCTTTCCGAACCTTTCCACGACCTTCCATTGCTCCGCGCTTGGGGTATCATATTCCATCATCTCTCAAATTGACACTTCCAGCTCCATGTAAGATTCATGTGACAACTTGGGCAATCCTCTCCTCATAATCAGGAAATTTTGTAAGATTTTGAAATCCTCTGTAAGTTTGTCCACAATAGCTTTCCATGTCAGGCCTTTTTCCAAATCATCAAATTTGGAATGATCCATGCAGCTTTGAACTAACAAGCTGTGATAGTGCTCCTGAGAAAACATCCATCCCTCCTCGTCCCAAAAGGAAGGAAGGCTATCCTCAAATAGCTCTTTGAAAACCTTCTTGAAGTTATTAACCTATGAAACCATTTCATCAGCTTTGTCTTGGACCGTCTTCATTAAATGATGCTTGTGGATAAAATTTTTAGCCCATAGTACTATTGACATTCTGTCCTTTACTCCTATATCATGTAATTTCTGGTATGTTAATGAATTTAAAAAATTCAATGTGTTCTGGGCTTTGGCAAGGGGTTTTCTCTCCATATTTTCATTCACTAACTTTAGTCTTTGGTGAGCCAAATTGATCAATATGCTTTGATCATCGATAAATTTCAGATAGTGCCTGAATTTAGTAATTTCCATAGATAAGGTGTCCCAAATGATGTGCTTTGTTCCCTGGAGAGGACCTTTCCCAATGTTTCTTTCTTTCAATTCATTGAATTTCTTTTGCAGCTGATTTCTGTCTTGCAATATTTTATTTTTATTCTCACTCACTTTGGCTAACTCGGACTTGATCTTTTCATTTTCCACCTTTAACTCCTCTATTTCTTCATCCTTTAGGCTGACCTGGGACATAGGTACTAACAAATCGTCTGCAGAAAAATTATTTAATGGTTTCTCAATATTTACAATAGACAAGTCCTCATCAGTGGGAGTCCGACTCATCAATTCCTCCATGATCTCTTTTTTATCATTTTGATCCTTTTTCAGCAAGGAGATTTGCGATATCAGCTCACTCCGTTCAGTTTCCCACTTGTCTTTTTCCTCTTGTAATTTGACATCTCTTCCTTTATGTTCCATCATTTCTTGGTGGATCTTGTCTTTCTCTTCTTGCAATGCCAAGAATTCGGATGATTGAACATGCTCTGTGCTTGGGATCTTCAACTTTTTCTTCAAAACTTGGAGGGTGTTGTCCTTTTCTTCCAGCATTCTTCTGATTGCTTGGGTGTTATCCTTTTCACTTCCCGAACTGATGACATCCGCTTGCAACTTTTTGATTTGAATGGCATTAGCTTTATTTTCAACTTTTTCATGTTTCAACTAAACCTCTAACTTATCTACCAAAATTTGTAGCTTATTGATTCTCATCATAGATTGCAATAGATCTAAATAAATAATGTCACTTGTTTGCTTGTGTAGCTATATTTTATCGGGTACACTAATCTTGTCCAACCTTACTTCCATCTTTGACATCATTTTATCATTTAACATGGCCAATTTGAAGGTGTTTCTTTCTACATCCCTCGCAGAAATCAAGGAGGTTTTTGGATTGTTCAAACTCCTTACCCGTGGGAGTAAATTCCTTGTCTCTTCCAGAGACTGCTTTCACGTCTCCATATAAATGGCCTTGAGTGCCTCTTTGGAATTCAAAATTGGGCTTGATTATGAACCATCTACACTTTTAAAAGAAAACTAATTTACCTGTACAAATTTTGTTGGGACTAAAGCAACTCTCTTGAAATCATCAGAAATCTCTTCACTTAAAACTCCACCAACTTGAAACAATTTGGCCTTTTTGTGTGACCCATCTTCATCAACTTCCATGCTTTCAACCTCAGAAAGACTTCTTTTAATTACAATATTAGGACTCTCTGTCACTTGGGATACTACAACTGGTAAAGTACTTGCATCTTCATCAGACCTTGGAGTCTCCATAAACTGCAACAGATTGGTTGTTTCATTCAAACCTTCAATAAAATAGTGGTCAAATGGCTTGTTTTTGTTTGCCTACTTCCTCAGGAAAATTATATGGTGGGGATCATAATTTACCCTTGGTTCTTTTTGAAATTCCATGCTTCCCAACAGCTTTTCAATAAACACCAGGGAACCTTTATTTTTGAAAATAAAAGAGCCAACCTTGAGAGGGTATTTGATATTTGAAGATTTTTTAAAGGATCCAAAATGCTCTTCCTCTGAATACAAACTTTGCCTCATGAACTCTAATGCAAAAATTGTTAGAGTAAGGAAAGCGGTTAACCTATAAGGCTCCCCAGTAAATCCATATATCCTCAAAATAGTGGAATCTTTATACAGGAACCAGTCTCCAACTCGATCCTCGGGCGAGGACTGCATCAGGCATCTCATCTCTTCTAACACACAAGGCAACATTTCATCGAACAACATTTTATGTATTTCTAAAATGATTGAATTGGCAAATTCAAACATGTTGATTTGCTTGGGCAAATCCGAAGAGAAGATGGAACTTAAAAACTATAATTCAGTGATGTTTGAACATAGAAACATGTTCAACAAGTAAGTTTGAAATTTAAAGAACCTGACCTTTGGGAATTCACTTAATTGAAGATGAATTGCTTCTGCCAAGTATTCATCTAGACTGAATACAAGAACTGACTGAGACTCAGAACCTAATGAACTCATTTTCAATAAAAAACCAAGGATGACTTCATTTACGTGACAATCATCGTCAAGATCGAAGATTTGATAGACCAGGGATACCACTAATTGAACTTCATTTTTGAAAATATGAACATGGTAAGGCAGGAAGAGACCATATAATGACTGACCCTCTTTCAAAATCCTGGATAGGAATTTGCAATGGACTTCAGTTCCACAACTTTTGTACAATTCAGCAAGAATCAACTCATTTACAGGTTCATGACTGTCAAGGTAACTGTCAAGCAAGTTGAGGTTTTTGCGGATGACTTTGGCATTAATTTTACAGAGTATTCAGGACATAGACTGGCTTACAATGATTCTTTGAGAAGGGGAATAATTAACCACACACCATTCTGCAACCTCAGGAAAATGTAGGGTTTGTTCAACAGCGAAATAATATAAAAAGGATTTACAGACATTTAAGACATCATTGCCCTGTGAATTATATTGCCACAACCTCTCTTTACTGATTGATACACTTCCTATGGACAGGAAAGGGTCACACACTCCTCTATCCCTATCAACCAGATAGTCTTCCCTGTCATCTAAAATACGACCAGACCCTTGCAATTCCTTTCCTTGGTCCATAACTCAGTTGATAATGGTGATTAGATGGACGAATTGTGGGCGTTTGAGCCTTACCTGTTAATGTGGCTGCGTGTGTTTGAAAGTAACAGTTGAAGGTTGATAAGCACGTAGGTCTTTTTCAATCGTCTAGCGCCAATAAAATAATCACCAAAAAAGTCAACTATGCTTTTATAGGACCCCACTCCGGAGGCTCCCTTTGGCGGTTTCCACCAAACAACTTTTGCCTCTGTAATGCACCACGATTGACCACTTTTACAATGGTTTCTATTCTGCTACCGCCCTTTACTTCCAACTATAATGCAACTTCCCGCTTCGGATCGATCATTGACCGTCGATCTATTTCACCTTTATTTCCCAGCCATCGGATCAAGCGGCATGTACTCAATTCCACCGAGGGTCCTTGTCTTATCAAACTTGCAAGTTTCCACTCCGGATTCATCCATGATCGTTGATGTAATCTGTCTTTATTTTCCCACCGTCAGATCAAGTGACACGCACTCGATTCCGCCGGGTTCCTTTGTTTAACAAATGTGCGGGTTCACAAGTCGGAGTTTATACAGACCGTAGATCTCATCAAGCTGGATTGACGACCGTTGATCCATATATTACATCAAATGCCCACACGTACTTATCCTTCTTACATCTTTTAGAGAGCAGAGACAATACAGTACATTGATCTCCATCTTTTCGCTTTGCACCGTTAGATCCTTTGATAACTCATCATTTTTGCCTGTTACCATACTTTCATACCATAAAATTTTAACCAAAGTATTATAAACGACCATTACCCCTTCTTCACTATGATCTTTTCGAACCTCTACTAGGTAGGGTTGTTAATAACTAGCTCCATCTGGGGATGATATCCTCCCCATGAGGTATCAAAGAACTCGTAGACCAGGTGCCTGTTTTTTATTTTTCACAATAACTTCCAAAAAACTCATCTTTTGTTTTTTGTAGATATATTATTTTTTGTTATTAGAAAGGAAAAGCATGCTTCCTGAATCTTAGGGCCTTCACCGCGGGCTTCAAATACATTCGGCTTACCATTCATGTTGAATTTGTAAAGAAAATAAGTATTTACAGGCTATAATACAAATTTTACCCTCCTCCTTAGGATATGTAATGTTTCAGATACCTTCCATTGATAGGGTTACTATCCAGAGGAACCCCGTTCGGATATTCCAGCAAAAATGTGTTTTGTCCTCTGTAACCAGCAACAACATAAGGACCTACCCAAATATGATCAAATTTCCCATGTTTGTCTTCTTTAGGAGCATCCCACTTCAGGAACAAATCTTCAATCTGAAACTGCTCTTCTTTAATTCTCCTATCAAAAGTACTTTTCATTTTCTCCTGATGTGACTGCACCTTGTCATAAGCCTTATTCCTTCGCTCATCCAGTTCAATAATATGATTTATCCTCCTTTTCATATGATTTGGTTCTTCTTGCTGATCTTGGAAATACCTCATGACTGGAACACCTAACGACGCTGGAAGAACAACTTCAGTCCCATACACCAATTGGAATGGAGACATGCCAATCGCCCTTTTGCTACTAATCCTATCATCCCAGAGAGCATACTTGAGCTTGGTGTGCCATGACCTTTTGTTATCTTCTAACAGCTTCCTGATGATCCTTACTAGGATTTTATTAGAAGATTCAGCTAACCCATTTCCCTGTCGATAATAGGCAATTGAATGATTGAGGCTTATATGATACTTGTGACAGAAATCAATCATTTTCTTGGATTTAAATGTAGCTGCATTGTCTGTTACTATTCTTTTGGAGCATCCGAATCGAGCCAATATATTTTATTCAAGGAAATCAATGATTACAGTCTCAGTGGCTCTCCTAGTGGGAATAGCTTCAATCCATTTTGTAAAATAATCTGTGGCTGTCAAAATCCATTTATGTTGTCCTGACGAATTGGGGTTTATCTCGCCAATAAAATCTAAACCCCACTGCTGGAAAGGAGCTTCTATTGTTATCGGTTTTAAAGGGAGAGGAAGTACTTTCCTCTTCCCATCAAAAATTTGGCATTGATGACATTTACTGGTTTCCTTATAAACATCTGCAAATAATGTAGGCCAATAATAGCCCGCCCTCATAATTTTATTGGCAGTTACCTTCCAAGAATGATGTCCTCCACAATCCCTTTTGTGAAATTCTTTGACTGTATGCTGAGCTTCATTTTCTAAAAGACAGTTTAGTAACACACCCCCGAGATCCTTCCAATAAAGATATTGATTTAAAATACAAAATTTTCCAGCTTTCAATTTTATGGATCTTTCCCTTGACTTACTCAGTCCTTCTGGTGCTTGTAAATTTTGAAGGACGAAAACAATGTCAGAATACCATAGAGATGCCACAAAATCAACCATCACTTCTACTTCTGTATCTAACTGATTAGCTTGGTCAGATATGAAATTAATTTGTAAAGCCTCACAATTTGAATTAGCCATCATTTTAGCTAATCCTTGCCCTTTAACCAGCTTAGTGGGCTTTATCTCTATGTCGTATTCCAACAATGTAGCTATCCATTTTGCTCTTCTACCTTCTAGATCTGGTTGTGTCAAAATCCCTTTTACTGCAGCAGATGGAACATGTGCAATTATATGTGAATGTAGAATATACACTCTGAAATATTTCTATGCTTTGACTAAAGCATATGCTTGTTTCTCCATGATGTCATATTTCAATTCTCCATCCCCCAACATTTTACTGAAAAATGCTATGGGTTGTTCCAAATTCTCATCATTTTTTTGCAATGAAACTGCTGCTATAGTATATTCTGAAGCATATGAAAATACTAAGAAGTCTTTGGTAAAATCTAGGCTCACTAACACAGGAGCCTCTGATATTGCTTTTTTGATTTCCCAAAAAGACTTTCTCGCTTCAGCATTCCATTTTATCTCGTGACCTTTCTTCAACATATTCGCGATATTCATTGGGATCTCGGCGAAACTTGGCACAAACCTTCTTAGAAAATTTACTTGTACCAAGAAAGATTGTATCTCCTTCTTACTCTTGGTTTCACCTACTTTCAAAATTGCACTCACCCTTTCAGGATCAATTTGTATTCCATCTTTTGATATTATATGGCCCAACAACTTTCCTTCTTCCAATGCAAAATTTGACTTCTTTGGATTCAATGATATACCAAACTTCCTACATTTCATGAAAACTTTATCCATATGATGCAGATTCTCTCTATCATATTTTGAATAGACTGTGATATCATCCATGTAGATCACCAAAAAATTCCCAATTTCCCCTACAAAAGCAATGTCTGTAGCTCACTGAAAAGTAGCTCCTGCATTCATCAATCCAAAAGGCATCTTTGCATACATAAAGGTGCCCTAAGGTGTAGTGAAAGTAGTTTTTTCTTGATCTTCAGGTAATACTTTGATCTGATTATAGCCAGAAAAACCATCCAACATTGAAATTCTTTCAGCCCCAACTACTTTCTGCAATATATGGTCCATCTTTGGTAAAGGATAATTATCCTTCATAGAAACTTTGTTTAATTTCTGGAAATCTATACACAATCTTATTTCTCCATTCTTCTTTCTAACAGGAACAAGGTTTGCAACCCACTTTGAAAACCTTAGAGTGACAATGATCTTGGCATCAAATAACTTCTTAATTTCCTTCTCAATAATAGGAAGCAACTTAGGGTTTATCCTTCTGAGCTTCTACTTGAAAGGTTTCTCTCCAGGCTTTATAGGAATAGTATGATGTATGATAGATGCATCATACTCCTTTAGGTCTTCATAACTCCTAGCAAATACATCTGTATACATTTTCATTAATTTCACATACTCTTTTTTTTCTTTTTTAGGCAATTTCTTGGATAATTTTATAACCTTAGGATTCTCTTCAGTCCCAATATTCCTATTTTCAATGGCATCCTCAACAGCCTTTACTTTTGGATTTTTGGCAACATCATTTTGATCAAAATGTTTTTCTAATGGAATTCTCCCTCTTGGTATGAAATTATTTTTTAACTGGATAATATCCTTACCTCCTAAGATTCTCTTCAACTTTTTGGCACCGTTCCTTTCTTTCTCTAGATCTTCATCATCTTGAATACTCACGTCATTGTCATTCTCGGTGTCAATAGGAGTATTCACAAATTCTCCTGAGAGTTCTAAGAACCTCCTGATCTGCATGTCATCTTCGAACACCTGCCAATATTTACAATTATCAGGAATAGAAGGTCTATTCACAATTTCCACCTGGTATTCCCTCTGACTAGCAACAGGGGTTTCAAATTTTTCGGTGGCCATAGCTAAAGAATCAGCTACCAAATTTTCATGTTTGGGAACTACCTGAATTGTATGCTCTGTAAAGAAGTTTCCCAACATATCCCATACTTCATTTCTATAAGCCCTCATCCGAGGATGCCTAGTTTGATAGCTTTCATTTACTTTATTTATTACCAACTCTGAATCCCCCAAGACTCTTATTTTTTGAGCTCCAAAATCTTTCAAAGCATGCAATCCCAATAACAAAGCTTCATGTTCTGCCACATTGTTTGTGCACTCAAATGTTAATTTATATGATAAAGCTTTGAAATCCCGAATAGGATAAATTATATGCACACCAACCCCAGCAGCTATTTTTGCAGCAGATCCATCAAAATACATAATCCACTAGCCCTCCCTTTTTTTTTCACTTCCAAAGCATCCTGTTCCATCGCTTCCTTTTCCTTATTTTCTTCAGACTTATTCTGCAATGCCTCTTCTAAATCATGTGGGACAACATCATTAAAGAAAATAGAAGACCCCAAATCAGTATCAATAGCATATATATGATGAATTTCAGGTTTATCTTGACTACTGACCACATAAGGAGTTCTTTTTTCCCTATATAATCTTATGCTCCCATCTCGAACAGGAGTTGTAGCATAAGACATATCCATATGTAAACTACCTTTCTACTTGGAAGTCCAAGATCTTGACAACAGTACCCCAAACTTAGGTGGAATGTTTGCCACTACCACATCCATGACTATAGTTTTAGATGGCAATTTATTTAGGGTTACCAACATATCTTTAATCAAACGAAGGCATTTCACTCTTTTAGAATCAAACGAGTAGAAATATTTATAAGGTCTTGTTACTTCTAATCCCACTCTACCATTCCTTTCGGGATTAAGTTATGTGATGCCCCTGAGTCTAGCATAGCATTGTGGACCACCTTATCATGCACATTTAAACTCAAATAGAAAGGAGGGACTTCTTCACTTTCTAAATTTTCAACCTTTGACCCAAACGAAATAGCAGGGTTATCATCGTTCAACTCTAAAATGTCAGATTGCCATTCTCCTTGATTTTTGACCATTTTTGTGATAGTATTTATGTATTCAATGTTTCTCAATAACTCATTAAATGGAACAGAGATTTTTAACTTTGAAAGTTCATTTTGTAAGTTAAATCCAGAACGAATTCTTTCCACATCGACCGGAGCCACCTGCTTTATTATTTTATCTCTTTGTACATCATTTTCAACCTCTTTATTTACAAAAGATTATTTTTGTAGTTCTTTTCCCTTTTCTACATTAAAATAACTAGTGGAAGGATGATTTGGGTTTGCCTTTCTTTTATTTATGAGGACATCCCTGTTCCTTAGTTTGATTTTCCTCTGCACATCATCCATAGCGCGTAAATAACCCCTTTGATACTGCTTGGTCTCCATTTCAAATTCTTCATTTCCACCTTCCTATTCAAACATGTTATGCTCTTCCTCAATAAGATATATCTCTGAATCTTGTTCTCCAAAAAGATGAATCTCATTTTCAGTGGGATCTTCTTCACCAGCGACATAATTTTTCGGAAATGGTGGACGAATTTGCTGTTCCTCCTGATTTCTTGGATTTCTTACGTCTCTTTGTCAGTTTTGGGGAGGAACAAGAGGATTTGGTCTTCTGAAATTAGGATTCCTGATTTGAGGTTCAGCTTGTTCTCTATTGAATCCCCTATTATCCATAGTTAATCTATCCATCAAATTTTCCATGGTTTTAAACATCATTTCAAATTTGACATCATTAGTAGAAGAAGAAGCAGAAGGAAAATTTTCCTCATTTTCCCTTCTATCAATATCTCTATATTTCATCTTTCCACTTGCCATCATATTTGATTCTACTTCTAAAGAATCTGTAAACATGGCAGTAAGAGTTGTTGATTTTCTCTCCCTTAATGAAAATGCAAAATCATTATCAAAAGCTCCAGCATAGTGTAATTTGGCTGCGGCCACAGAAGGTTTTATATCTTCCGAAATGGAATTATAAACCCTCATAAATCTACTAGAAAATTCATGGACAGATTCGAAACCTCCTTTTTTGAGACTGTTATACTGAGATAAGAGTTGCAAAGGGTTCTTTTTATCATCCCACCTATCTAGAAATTCATTTTGGAAAGCCTGAAAATTTATTATAGATCCATTAGGCAAATATTTAAACCATTTCTTTGCCTCAGCTGACAAACTTTGGGCAACTAACCGCATTTTAACGTCTGGATAATCAACTTCTTCTAAGTCAATGAAATCTTCAAACTTGGCAACATGCTGTTTTGTGGTTATGTCACCTTCTCCATCAAACAAAGAAATTATTTGGGAATAGTTCTGAGGAAGGCCATGTAATAAAGGAGGCAAAAGCAAGGGAGCAAATATGGCTGCCATTGGTCTAGGTGGATTCACACGAATTGAAGAGCTTTGAGTATTTTGAGAGGTAAATGTTTCAACTTTAGTGGTTTGTTGAAAATCTCTCCAGATGGAATCCAACAAATAATATTCTAACCTATGAGGATTGAACTCAGTATTCTTAAGGTCAGACTCGGATTTGGTTCTCAACAGACTTTTCCCAGCATTAACTTCCCATTCTAGATCAATATGATAATCTTGAAATGATGATGCACCAAACAAAGGAAAACCTAACTTTTCTTTATTTTTTCTTTTAAATAACTTTTCTGGGTCTTCAAAACTTTTCAAGATTTCGGTATCAGAGTTACCTCGCGTGTGTCTTCTCGAAGCCAGAATGACTCCCTAGATTCTACAAAATTTTTACAATGGACTCGCCAGGGAAAATATACAACCTTTCTACTCATAAAATTCATGTTTGCCCATAGAAATCTTTCTTCAACTCTGTCATTCTCCCAGGGTAGATATGCACTTTCGTTCCCCAAAAACGGTGGCAATTTGTTAGCACTCAGAATGTACCCAAGGTTGTAAAGGTAAATACCAAGGTAACAACAAAACCACTTTAGAAAGAAACTAGTTTTTCTTCCAGAGAGGGATCTCTCAATACAGATTTAACGAGACCAGATATGACTAACATCCAAATACTTGTATAGACGGTTGAAACAACACATAACCATTGGGCATGGAGTCACATAAAAATAAAAATATCACGAAGACATATACATGAGATTTATCAAAGGCAAGGTAACCATTTAATCATAGTCATTCATTTAGTTTAGGTGAGACAGAAGAGACAATCAACAACCCATTAATACAAAGCATCAAAGATGAGTTCTATATTAACTTTAGTAGAAGAATGTATAAAATATCCAAAACGATGATTAGAGCATAAACATTATGAATTCTAACCATCCAATACTGTGTTTCAGATATGAAGAAAAATAGAATGAAGTGTTACACTGGAAAACACAATCACACAAGGAAATAAATATAGACTGTAATGGAAATGACACATGAATATCAGATAATTCTTATGCATTCACTCTGTTATTCAAAAATAATATGTCTTCCAAAACATTCAACAACAGGATGGGTTCCAACACCCATCAAATAAAATAGATGGAAATATATACATAAAATGATTCATCTTCCAAGAAGATTCATAACTGAATGACCGGCTTAATTAAAGTCTTGTAACTAAATTCCTAACTTCTAGGAATAAACTACAACTTCAATCCTAACAGATCACTAAGTTAAAATCATCTTGATACAAGGCCTATCCCAGCAGCTCCTCAGCGCACGACATCTATTTTCATGAATGAAGGATGTATTTTGTCTTTTTGAACCTTTCCGCGGCCTTCCATTACTCCGCGCTTGGGGTATCATATTCCATCATCTCTCGAATTGACACTTCCAACTCCATGTAAGCTTCATGTGACACCTTGGGCAATCCTCTCCTCATAATCAGGAACTTTTGTAAGATTTCAAAATCCTCTGTCAGTTTGTCCACAATAACTTTCCCTGTTAGGCCTTTTTCCAAATCATCAAATTTGGAATGGTCCATGCGGCTTTGAACTAACAAGCTGTTATAGTGCTCCTAAGAAAACATCCATCCCTCCTCGTCCCAAAAGGAAGGCAGGCCATCCTCAAATAGCTCTTTGAAAACCTGCTTGAAGTTATTAACCTGTGAAACCATTTCATCAGCTTTATCTTGGACCGTCTTCATTAAATGATGCTTGTGGATAAACTTTTTAGCCCATAGTACTATTGATATTCTGTCCTTTACTCCTATATTGTGTAATTTTTGGTATGTTAATGAATTTAAAAAATTCAATGTGTTCTGGGCTGTGGAAAGGGGTTTTCTCTCCATATTTTCATTCACTAACTTTAGTCTTTGGTGAGCCAAATTGATCAATATGCCTTGATCATCGATAAAGTTCAAATAGTGTCTGAATTTAGTAATTTCCACAGATAAGGTGTCCCAAATGATGTGCTTTGGCCCCTAGAGAGGACCTTTGCCAATGTTTCTTTCTTTCAGTTCATTGAATTTCTTTTGCAGCTGATTTCTGTCTTGCAATATTTTATTTTTATTCTCACTCACTTTGGCTAACTCGGACTTGATCTTTTCATTTTCCACCTTTAACTCCTTTATTTCTTCATCCTTTAGGCTGACCTGCGACATAGGTACTAACAAATCGTCTACAGAAAAATCATTTAATGGTTTCTCAATATTTAGAATAGACAGGTCCTCAACAATGTGATTCTGACTCATCAATTCCTCCATGATCTCTTTTTCATCATTTTAATCATTTTTCAGCAGGGAGATTTGCGATATCAGCTCACTCCGTTCAGTTTCCCACTTGTCTTTTTCCTCTTGTAATTTGACAGCTCTTCCTTTATGTTCCATCATTTCCAAGTGGATCTTGTCTTTCTCTTCTTTCAATGCCAAGAATTCGAATGATTGAACATGCTCTGTGATTGGGATCTTCAACTTTTTCTTCAAAACTTGGCGGGCGTTGTCCTTTTCTTCCAGTATTCTTCTGATTACTTGGGTGTTATCCTTTTCACTTCCCTAACTGATGACGTCCACTTGGAACTTTTTGATTTGAATGGCATTAGCTTTATTTTCAAATTTTTTTTTCTTCAATTTAACCTCTAACTTATCTACCAAAATTTGTAGCTTATTGATTCTCATCATAGCTTGCAATAGATCTGAATAAATAACGTCACTTTTTTGCTTGTGTAGCTGTATTTTATCAAGTACACTAATCTTTTCCAACCTTATTTCCATATCCGACATCTTTTTATCATTTACCATGGCCAATTTGAAGGTGTTTCTTTCTACATCCCTGGCAGAAATCAAGGAGGTTTTTGGATTGTTCAAACTCCTTACCCGTGGGAGTAAATTCCTACTCTCTTCCAGAGAATACTTTCGGTTCTCCATATAACTGGCCTTGAGTGCCTCTTTGGACTTCAAAATTGGGCTTGATTCTGAACCATCTACACTTTTAAAATAAAACTGATTTACCTGTACAGATTTTGTTGGGACTAAAGCAACTCTCTTGAAATCATCAGAAATCTTTTCACTTAAAACTCCACCAACTTGAAACAATTTGGCCTTTTTGTGTGACCCATCTTCATCCACTTCTTTTGTGTGACCTCAGAAAGACTTCTTTTAATTACAATATTAGGACTCTTTGTCACTTGGGATACTACAACTAGTAAAGTACTTGCATCTTCATGAGACCTTCGAGTCTCCATAAACTGCAACAGATTGGCTGTTTCATTCAAACCTTCAATAAACTGGTGGTCAAATGGCTTGTTTTTGTTTTCCTGCTTCCTCAGGGAAATTATATGGTGGGGATCATAATTTACCCTTGGTTCTTTTTGAAATTCCATGCTTCCCAATATCTTTTCAATAAACACCAGGGCACCTTTATTTTTTAAAATAAAAGAGCCAACCTTGAGAGGGAATTTGATATTTGAAGATTTTTTAAAGGCTCCAAAATGCTCTTCCTCTGAGTACAAACTTTTCCTCATGAACTCTAATGAAAAAAATCTCGAAGTAAGGAAAGCAGGTAACCTATAAGGCTCCCCAGTAAATCCATATATCCTCAAAACAGTGGAATCTTTATACAGGAACCAGTCTCCAACTCGATCCTCGGGCGAGGACTGCATCAGGCATCTCATGTATTCTAACACACGAGGAAACATTTCATCGAACAACATTTTATGTATTTCTCACATGATTGAATTGGAAAATTCAAACATGTTGATTTGCTTGGGAAAATCCGAAGAGTAGATGGTACTTAAAAACTGTAATTCAGTGACGTTTGAACATAGCAACATGTTCAACAAGTAAGTTTGAAATTTAAAGAACCTGAACTTTGGGAATTCACTTAATTGAAGATGGATTGCTTCTGCCAAGTATTCATCTAGACTGAATACATGAACCAACTGAGACTCAGAACCTAATGAACTTATTTTCAATAAAAAACCAAGGATGACTTCGTTTACGTGACAATCATCGTCAAGACCCAAGATTTGACAAATCAGGTATACCACTAATTGAACTTCATTTTTGAAAATATGAACATGGTAAGGTAGGAAGAGACCATCTAATGACTGACCCTCTTTCAAAATGCTTGATAGGAATTTGCAACGGACTTCAATTCCACAACTTTTGTACAATTCAGCAAGAATCAACTCATTTACAGGTTCACGACTGTCAGGGTAACTATCAGGCAAGTTGAGGCTCTCACGGATGACTTTGGCATTAATTTTACAGAGTATTCGGGACGTATACTGGCTTACAATGATTCTTTGAGAAGGGTAATAATTAACCACGCACCATTCTGCAAACTCAGGAAAATGTAGGGTTCGTTCAACAACAAAATAATATAAAAAGGATTTACAGACATTTAAGACATCATTGCCGTGTGAATTATATTGCCACAACCTCTCCTTACTTACTGATACACTTCCTATGGACAGGAAAGGGTCGCACACTCCTCTGTCCCTATCAACCAGATAGTCTTCCCTGTCATCTAAAATGCGACCAGACCCTTGCAATTCCTTTCCTTGGTCCATAACTCAGTTGATAATGGTGATTAGATGGACGAATTGTGGTCGTTTGAGCCTTACCTGTTACTGTGGCTGCATGTTCTTGAAATTAAGAGTTGAAGGTTGACGAGCATGTAGGTATTTTTCAATTGTCCGGTGCCAATAAAATAATCATCGAACAAGTCAACTATGCTTTTATAGGACCCCACTCCAGAGGCTCCCTTTGGTAGTTTCCACCAAACCGCTTTTGCCTCTGGAACGCACCACAATCGACCATGTGTACAATGGTTTCTATTCTGCTACCACCCTTTACTTCCAACTATCACGCAACTTCCTGCTCTAGATCCATCATTGACCGTTGATCTATTTCACCTTTATTTCCCAGCCATCGGATCAAGCGGTACGTACTCAATTCCACTGAGGGTCCTTGTCTTATCAAACTTGCAAGTTTCCACTCCAGATTCATCCATGATCGTCGATGTAATCCGTCTTTATTTTCCCGCCGTCATATCAAGTGAGACACACTCGATTCTATCAGGTTCCTTTGTTTAACAAACATGTGGGTTCACAAGGCGGAGTTTACACAGACTGTAGATCTCATCAAGCTGGATCGACGACCATTGATCCATATATTACATCAAATGCCGACATGTACTTATCCTTCTTGCATATTTTAGAGAGCAGAGACAATACAGGTTGTTGATCTCCATCTTTTCGCTTTGCACCGTTAGATCCTTTCATAACTCATCATTTTCGCCTCTTACCATACTCATCATTTTCGCCTCTTACCATACCTTCATAGCATAAAATTTTCACCAAAGTATTATAAACGACCATTACCCCTTCTTCACTATGATCTTTTCGAACTTCTGCTAGGTAGGGTTGTTAATAGTAGGTTTATATATACTTGCGTATTTGCAAGGGGTTTTAATTTCAATTATTTATATTGCTTTTGATAAATGAAAGACAATATAAATAATTGTATTTCAATTGACAAATAAAAGTTTCTTAAATATTTTAATCAAAAAAATGCAAAAAAATATTGTTCTTTCAAATTTTTACAATTTTAAACAATTGAATACTCTTAATTAATTTCTACATGAAAAAAATGATATATTTTCAATGAAACTTATTTTAAACACATTAATTAAGTAGTCATATGTGTATCACAAATTTTACACTTCATGAGTAACAATATAACATTAACTATTTTATTGTAATTATTTTCAAGTTGGAGCACACTTCATTATATCAAAAAAACTACTTAGACTATGCCATAACCATATTGGGGTATCCATGTGCAATCCAAGCTTGAGAGATGTAAGAATTATGATAAGGATTGGGCACCTAAGAAAAAATAATACACAACTCAAAAAACATTAAAAAAAAAATTCTACAATATTATATCAAGCAATTAGACGTAATTAGTAAATTAGCTAGCATAACCGGGTTTGGGGGCGCATCAAATATTTTGTTCAACACTTGTCGTGAAATCATAGGTCATGTATGTGTCGATGGGAGGGGATTAAGTCAATTGAATAATTGCATTAACTCACTGCATGTTTGAGTCTCAATTAATATATAATTTATACACTATGCCTGATTTAATTAAATTAAATAATATTGAACCATTAAAATACGAAAAGAATTAGGTTATTATAATTTGACTAAATTTGAGAAAGTTATAGGTGTGAGTAATTAATTAATGTGGCTCTAAAATTTGGTGTGTTTTGTACCAGTCCATGATTCGGTGAATCGACAGTCACACGTAGCTGAAATTTAAGTTATTTAATGAAAACAATTAATGTGACGTATAATAGCGTATATTAATTAATTAACCTCTATGTCAAAACTATTTTCCATGCTAATGTAGGCCACTGTCCTTATCTTTATTGTCTTACCAAAAGGAATGATAATCAGGAAGAAGACCTAAAATTATGGACTTCACCTTCAAAGAATGCCTTGCAATTACATTGGTTATTAATCATAATTAATTAATTAGGAGTGATAAGAAGATCGCAAGAATAAACAATGACCAAATAAATGACCAATTGTCATGGTCATTTTTAGTCTAGATATCTCATGACCAAATTTGGTCGTTTTCAGTTGGTTTTTATCCAGTGACCAAAATTGGTAATTTATCTTGGTCTTTTTTAGTTAACTCACTTAAATTTATCAATTTTGGTCATTTATCCCTTGAAAAAAATTGTGGTGACCAAAACTTTTGGTCTCCTGGTCACTAATCTCTCATTTTCCACTAGTGTGAATTCCTGTAGATTCAATTACATACCCAAATTATTTGATACTAGTCCTCGTAAATGAGAATTTTTCCATGTTCATATATAGCTGATGTTGCTGTAGAGTGTTGAAATTTTTTTGAAGTTGTTTGACATGTTCTTCCCATGATTGACTGAAAATCAAGATATTGTCGAGATAGAAAAGGACAAATTTACCAATGAAAGGTCATAGAAGGTAATCCATATATATCATGAAGGTTGTAGGTGCATTGGTTAAGCCCAAAGGCATGACTAAGCATTCAAACAATCCTTCCTTGGTATTAAAATTCATTTTCCATACATCGGTGGACTCGATTGGAATCTGGTGGTATCCCGACTTAAGGTTGATTTTCGTAAAGAAATTAGCACCTTTCATATTTTCAATGAGTTCATCAATCAGTGGAAGAGGGTATGTGTTCTTCACTAAAATTTTGATGAGATCCTGATAGTCGATGCACATATCATAAGTCCCATCTTTCTTTGGAACTGGCACAACTGGACTTCCATAAGGAGAGGAGTTGGGGCAGATATGACCCTTGTTGATCAAATCCTAGATTCTCCTCCAAATCTCTTCATTTTTTAGAATGGATCTTATGTAAATAGATGCGTTAAGTAATGAATAACCAGGAACAAGTTGAATGGAGTGTTTTACCTCACAATGCATAGGCACTCCATTAGGTGCTTGAAAAATGTTCTAGTATTCTTCAAGAATGTTGTCAATTTGTTATTGTCAAGAGCTGCGCTGGTCGATGAGTTGACTCATTACTGCACTATTCATTAAATGTTGAGGATTTATCATGATTGATGCAAAATTTTGAGCATGATTCATAAGCTTCTTTATTTTTTTGGAATATATCATAGCAATTGTTGATGTGGGTTGTCGCTCTGGTATGCCATAAAATTGATTTCGGATTTTCGCAATCACGTTTTTGAGGCTGTGACTGATATATGCCTTGTCGATGCCATAGGTAAGGTTTTCTGAAAATGGAATCAGATATGGAAAGCGGTGCCACGTCACAGAGTAATTCATGTTCAAAATGATTAGTGAAGTAGGTGAGTTTGCATTGGCAGGTGATCCTTATTTCCTTCCCATCCTTCATCCAAATGACATTGTAAGGCTGAGGATGTGGAGTGGTGACAAGACCTAATTTCTTCACATTATCTTTAGAAACAAAGTTCTTCTTGGTACCATTATCTCCGATTACATCTAATGGATATTTATGAACCCATCTGTGTCTATGGAATAGGCACTGTCATTCCTCCTCATCGACGATGGTCGAGGCTATTGGAGTGGTTGAGGTCAAAGCGAAGAAGGTTGATGCATCTGGATCCGATTTTACTAGGGTTCTATCAGATAAGTTGGATGTCGAAATTTTTTCCAAAAATGTCTTCCTAGATTTGAATTCTGATGTATCCTACCGTGCTAAACTATTATAACCACACCATTTACTAGTAGGAATTTATTTGTTGAGATCCCTCATTAATTTCTCAAAGTTCTTCTTTTGATGATTAGGATTTGGCGAAGTCGGATAAGAACGATTCTTGAACTTGTCAGAGTCGACTTGTAATTTCTTGTCAGATGCTCGACCTACCTGCTTTTTCACAAAACATACTTTTCCTTTTTGTTTAGCTTCAAGATTGATGGATTAAATAAATGCATCTGCAGGCATAGTGACAGTCAGAAACTCCATGTCTTGTTGAATGTAAGGGGATAATCCATTGAGGTACATCAGGAGAAGCAATTTCTCTTCTTCTTTGATTGCAAGTCTAGCCATGAGTTTATAGAAATTGTCGCGATAACTCTGTATGGAATTGTCTTTCCATTACCTTAGTTGCTGCCACTTCTTACACTATTGTTTAAGATACTTGGGGAGGTAGAACTCCTTTCAAACATGTTCAACAAATTTTACCCATGTTTCGACGGGGTCCTCTTCTTTTTTCATCTTTGTCGATAGCTTCTCCCATGAGAAGCGTACGTAGGTTGACATATTTAAGGACGTAATGGTGATATTTTCTACTTCGGAGAGTTCATTCACTGCAAAATAAGATTCCAGTTGTTGTAGTCAATTATCAATGGATTCTGCGTGAATATTTCCATCAAGGTTCAGTATGTCCATATTGATTTGCACTTTCAAGGGGATGATTTTATCATAGTGAGGTCATGTCAAGGATTCCTCGAAGTTTGCAATGACTGTCATGATAATCTCATAGAACTGGGAGAAAATTTTGGTTCCCCAGCGAGTTCTTTTTCTATAAGTTGTTCTATCTCATCAGTTGCATGTCTATTGTATTCCTCTTCGACCATATTTTCTAAATTCGAAGGAATTTTCTGCTTGTGTTGCTGAGTTTGTTGAAGAGAGTGTCTGCTTGAATCAAAGAATGAAGGAATTTGTAAAGTATGTGCATACGGAAAGAATGCTAAGAAGACATTTCCTAGTAGTGAGAGAATGAATAAAGGAATACTGGAGATACTACATTCGAATATATCTGGACCTATATCTTCTAGCTCATTAAGTGGGTATGTGTACTATGTTTCATTTATGGATGATTTCTCATGTAAGACTTGGATATATTTTTTGAAAGGGAAAAGTGAAGTTTTTAGTAACTTCAAGGAACGTAAAGCCTTGGTTGAGAATGATACTGTTAAGAAGATCAAGATTCTATGGTCAGATAATGGTGTAGAATTCACATCGGAAGAATTCAAGGAACTATGGAGAGGGTCTGAGATTAAGTAGGATTTGAGCACTCCATACAATCCTCAGAAGAATGGGGTTGTGGAATGAAAGAACGAAACCATCATGGAAGCAGCAAGGGAAATGATGCATGAACAAGATCTTCCTATGCACCTTTGGCTAGAGGAAATAAGAACAACTAAGTGTGTACATAACCATACTCCTCATCTAGTATTCGAAAATACGACTTCTGAAGAGGATTTCTCAGGAGAGAATTCAGAATTCATGCATCTAAGAATATTTGTTTTCCAGGGTTACATACATATCACAAAGGAGAAATAGACCAAGATCGATCCTTCTAGTAGGAAGGGTATATTCATAGGATAGAGTGATACATAAAATTCATACTAAATATACTTCATAGGATTCAAGAACATCGACATCAGTAAGAGATGTAACCTTTCATGAAGACTCATCATACTTTAGATATATGAGGACATCTATCGAGGAGGTTGGGGAACTTGAAGGGATGAGAGTCCAAGATATGGAAATTAGAGAAGCAATTCTAGAAGACCTTGAAGATCATGACATGATGGAACCTCAAGAACCAGTAGAGACAATCCTTCAAAAGGAATCCCGGAAGAAAAAACCCACATGGGAACGAGAATATCGCAAAAGAAGTCTATCATGACTTCAAACTGGATCTACAAGATAAAGCATGATGCACATGGAAGCATATAGAAATACAAGGAAATTTTCATAGCACAAGGCTTCTCATTGAAAGAAGGCATAGAGTACGAAGAGACATTTGCACATGTGGTGAGGTACACTTCCGTTAGGACCATACTTTCTATGACAAAAGTTCTAAAATGGAAAATACACTAGATGGATCTCAAAACATATTTCTTGAATGGTGTAGTCAATGAGGAACTATACATGGATCAACCACTGGGATTATATATACATGATAGGAATACCCATGTGTGAAAATTGAAGAAGGCCTTGTATGGACTGAAACAAGCATCGAGGACATGGTACAACATGATGGATAACTTCCTCATGAGCTTGCGCTTTACCAAGAGTAAATCATATTACAACCTCTACTTAAGGTGGAAGACGGAAGACATATGATACTCCTTGTATATGTCAATGACTTGTTTCTAATGGGTTTTGAGGAACTCATTAAAGATACAATGAGGAGACTTTCTACAGAGTTTGAGATGAAATACATAGGTATGATGCACTACTTGCTAGCCATAGAGGTGGGGCAGAGTGCATATGGGATTTTCCTTGGTCAAGGAAAGTATGCAGTGGAGATTTTGAAGAGATTCAGAATGTTGGGCTGCAAGGAAATATCCACACCTATGGATTCTAACTTGAATCTTCTGAGTGATGCTTCATACCAGTTGGTTGATGCTACTATGTACCACCAGATGATTCTATCATTGCATTTTCTAATGAATACGAGACCATACATTTTATTTGTGGTGCAAAATCTGA
Organism: Pseudotsuga menziesii; assembly: GCA_001517045.1. Classification (NCBI taxonomy): domain Eukaryota; kingdom Viridiplantae; phylum Streptophyta; class Pinopsida; order Pinales; family Pinaceae; genus Pseudotsuga; species Pseudotsuga menziesii. Next base: position 1,059,619 of record LPNX011002867.1, on the reverse strand, counting down.
GCCAGTGCCTCACAAATCCAAAACGTGTTCACTTGATAGCTTCAAAGCATGTTCTAAGGTACCTAAAAGGTACAATGGACTATGGGCTCAAATATGATGTGAATCAAAAGATTAACCTACACTGTTATGTCGATTCAGACTAGATAGGTAGGGCCACTGACATGAAGAGAGCCTCAGGTTGCCACTTCAATTTAGGATTTGACATGATATCTAGTTTCAAGAGGAAGCAATCATGTGTGCCTCTTACTAGTTAGTTGCAAGGCATTGTGGCTAGGAAATTTACTATGTGACTTATTTAATCCCCAGCTAGATGTGACTTACATGTTATATGATGATCAGAGTTGTGTGAAGGTGTCAAAAAACCTAGTTTTCCATGACACATTGAAGCACATCGAGATCAAGTTCCACTATTTCGTGGATATCATGAAGAGAGGAGCAGTGAAGCTCTAGTACATGGAAACATTGGATCACATAGCCGGTGCGTTGACTAGTCCTCTAGTGAGAGTGAATTTTGAGTACTTTAGATAAAGACTTGTTGTGATACACATCAAGTGATGTGTTCTACCATAGCTAGAGAGACATCTTGTTTGAGCATAACATCCTGATGAAGTTCATAGGTTTCTCAGACGTAATCATTCTTGTAGGTTGTCCATGGATGTAATCAGTCTTGATCTATTTATATGGTAGAAATAGTTGATGTGTAATATCTCACATAGGCAATGCGAAAAGTTGTTTTAGTGGGAAAATATTGGTGAAGCAGGATGCTCAGATGTAATTAGTCTTGTAGGTTGTCCTCATATGTAATCAGTCCTTGCTAAGCTCATTGGTTATCCTTGGACGTAATCTGTCCTATGATAGGTTATTTGAGTGTAAAATGAGACTTCACGTGTAAAATTATACATAGCATGGTACAAAATTTACGTGGATGTAATATGTTGTGAAGGTTGTTTGAATGTAAAATATCCTGAATGCAGGTTGTTCAGATGTAAGAATACCTTGAGGTCGAGGAGGGAATGTAAAAGGTACTTATGTAGAAGGTTGTTTTCTCATAATCATTTCTTTATATAGATCTATCTATTTGTTCCCATGTTGAGATGATAAGGTCACGAAGCACGAGAGGCGCACCTAAGTGGTTCTCCCTTTACAGGTAGAACATAGGTTTACTTTAAATAGACGTAATGCACTAAGTGTGACCCTAGGAGATTCTCACATAGTAGAAGTTGTAGGTTTTCTTAATGAGGTTAAAATTAGCTTAGGTTACACCTATGGTGAAAGAACACAGGAGGTCTGCATCTAAATATTTGTTTTTCAATTTTTTTTGTGCAGGACAAAAGAGATGATTTGGATATGACAAGATGAAGGTAGGAGATGTAGGTTATTGTCATGGCAATGGAAAGAAGGTCCTAAACCATTCCTATGATTTAGATTTCTCGATATGTGATGAATACATCTACCATCGTTTTCATTCTCATGAAAGATTTTAGAAATTCCCCTTCACATGGGATAGAAGAAACTACTTCTTCTCGTTTTGGTGAAGAAATTTTCCCTATTCTTGAACCAATCGCTGGATCAAAATATTCAATTTCTCCTTCACCACGATGTATCCTATATCTTGCTAACATGAAATCACAATGCAATTGTTATCTTGCTCTGATACCAAACTTGATGTGAAATTTTAGGATATTCTAGCAATAAAACTGCATTTGAATTAGAATGTTAAATAATCACTAAACATGCTTAACAACAGAAAATTTAAGTTCTTTAAATCATCCACAAAGAAAATAGAAACATATATGTAAACCATAAATAAAAGAGACATGTGATAATGGAGTTTGTCCCTCATGGGCTACATCTCTGGGCCACTTCCAATGGCAAGGTCAATCTATTAAGTATTTAAAAGTTTACAATTGAGTTTTCTGGAAACAGTTCATAATTATCTGTGTTAGAATAAAAAATAAACAACACAATTGAATTCGTTGTGAAATTCTAAATAAAATGAGTATAAACTTGAATATATTTTCCTGGGACCTCCTTTGGCACACAAAACAAGAACAAACTCTTCCCTACATTTACTGATGGTACTTTCCCACCTCAGGAGCTATGAATATTAATGTGTGTACTATATCAATATCTATTCAGATGCTTAGTCTTGGAATCTATGCATATTGTTGTTTCTTTCCTGCTACACTCTTCTCTTGTGACTCCCAAAATATTAGATTTTCAAATGTTAAAATATTTTGTTTTGGGGTCACGAGCCATGGGACACGTGCCCTTTTGCGTCCCCACACCTGCTCTCCATATCTTAACGAGACATTGCCATGGCCTAACCAATGAATGGTTGTTGTCCTAATGGTCATGAGTTGCGCTTTGGCAGTAGAGCTCCTGGGGTCAAATGTAAAATACCGCCGCGTACCTTGATGCATTTAGGGATGTGTTTGTGAATTAGGTGTAAGCCTTTATATAATATCATCATTATGAAGAAAGAAAATAAACATGCACAACATAATACTACAAATGAGACAACCATATTCACGTGGTTCACCTCGTCCATGAGGCTATGTCCACCAAGTTATTTGTTCTTTTATTTCTTTACCAAATAGAGTACATACAAAGTCACAGCTCATCCATGGCCAGTTTATCTTACCACAAGACTCTTCGCAGAGAGCCTCTTGCAACTAAACAACCCCTTTCTTCTTTTGGACTTCTTATAAGCAGCTCATAAAAGGATTTAACAGCCCCCTTGGGCACTCACTGAATTTTGACTTTAATAAGCAATCAGGAAGACATTTTTATATCTACATGTATAACATATAAGTTAAGTTCCAACATTACGGAAGGAAATCAACATTAAAAGGAACGCCTCCAATGCAGGCCGAAGGAAAAGTAAATGGATACTTGAACCTCAAATAACTAGATCATAGGTCAAAAAAATAGCTAGGAAACATAGCTACAATATTGTTTCTTTCAAGATCTAGAAAAACACATTCGATAAATCTACTGGCAACATAATATTCCAGATTTATAAAGGAGTCTCCACAGTGGCCCTCTAGCAACATTTACGAGACCTATAGAGAAGTCTCAAGAGAAAAAAATTCCACCAATTTTTCCATACTTTCCAGCTCTACTGCTGATCACCCTACACTATCACAAACATGATCATCCATCCTGACTGGTTATTCTTGAACACTTGGCGTAAGGGTTAACTGCAAATATTTTGACAACTGGAATTCCGTCAATCCCCACGCTGGTGTATTAAGTCACAATAGCGCTATGTGCTGAGAGTGTACTCGCATGATCCCTCCCTTCACTGTCTGGAATGACAGATATCTTAGTTAACCTTCCTACGCCATAATCTTAGCCAGTGTTCCAGTCTATTAAAGATACCAGTGCTTCCATAATTGGCAACCTGACCACGCAGCCATAGCTACTGACGTACATTGGTTCCAACAATGGCGTTATAAAACATAATTGTTGGTTCAAAACATAAGATACCTTCTGCAACTTCTGTTGGACTCTTCCTTGAGAAGCCACCATCTTCTTCAAAATGAGATAAAGTCGGTTCATATAGCTGGAAATAGAAAGGGCATTTCACCCTCTTTTTCAAACTGAGATAAAGTCAGTTCATATAGCTGCAAATAGAAAGGGAATTTTAGATCCATATAATCTATTCATGGCTTGCACCCAATAGTCAATGGCAAGAGATATACATTTTTTTAATGTTGAATGTAATAAATAAGTACTTCCTTAAGCCCTTAATCACGAGTTATACTATATGCCATACATACATCATAGCAACAAACACGATAATTTGATTTAATAAATTGTGCCCTTATTCACGAGTTCTGCTATATGCCATACATACATCATATCCACAAACATGATAATTTGATTTAATAAATTGTGTTTCCATACTAAATCCCCTTGCTCCAAGGCAAGCAAAGCAATATTCTCCATTGTATTTGGAATGACAATATTTTTTTTGTACAGTCTGTTCCTGAGAATAACTATCATTTATTGACACAATATTGACACCTCGTATGCTTTTTCCAAATCTATCTAGATTGAAGGAAAAAGAATAACAAACTCATATGTAAGCTTATTAAAGCATATTAAAAATGATTGCTTCTACCATTTCTAAAAACTCAAATACATAAAATTACATAAATTAAAAGAAAAGGAAATGTTTATTGTAGGCATTCCTTGTAAATGCACATCAATAATGTAAACTTATTTTACCAATATTGCAAAAAAAAATAGTAGTTACACAGATCAAATCAATAACTTCTAAGATGTGTCTAAAAAATTAAACAAAATATTATTTCTATAATTAAGTATTGGTGTAATTACAATCCATCAATAAAGCATTTATCTATTTAAAGGCCATGAATAAACTCTTTATGTGCTATAGCATACTAAGAGGAAAAGGTAGTGATTTGGCATCATTATTCACATAAAGACATAAGGTAACCATAATATTATTGTTTTCCAAAGAAATAGTTAGATACAACAAAAACTAGAGTAAGATCATTATGTTTTGGTTTGGGTGATTCTGCTGGTTTTTTTTTGTAGAGACTCTAATTGATTACTAAAGATGTGATATTTCCATTAACTTATAATACCATCCTATTGGTTTTTGTGCAGCACCTTAGGTAAGCGATTTAAAGGAATTTATGATATATATTTCACCCATATGGATTACAAATTGAAATTTACATTAATATCCTTTAAACAACGAAGTAATTCAAAATATGGAAAAACCTTCACTCATTGTGTTATTTGATCTCTACTCCGTTGTGCCTCTATCCTAAATATGGAAGTTGGTCTTCCAAGAACATTAATCAACACCTTATAGTTTTGATGAAACTTCCTAATCCAAGTGTTAAAATAACGTATAGAATCTTCCCATGTTTAACAAATATCTTTCCTTCACTGAAGGGTACATTTTTCCTAAGGTCAATACAAGGGAGTTCAATAATAGGCTCTTGGAACATAAAGATACATAGGGAGGTTGATGTGTTTTATTACATGCCAGTCACATATTGTCATACATGATAGAATCTAGTGAAAACCATGCAACCATAAAAGCCACTATACACAAATATGAAAAGTCTCTCATGGGTATATAGAAGGAATGCATACAACTAAAATAACATCAAGTCAAATCCATACATGACCCAAATTACATATAAACAGTGATACTAAATGGATTATGGAGAAAAAAAAAATGGGCTACAACAAATAATTACATATCTCTCAAAATCCTTTCCTATATTAGGATTTTATTCATCAATAGCACCTTCTACAACCACTTATACGCTCTAGCCCTTTCCTCTACGTACAATATGAGAGTTAGTCGTGAAAGGGAATTAGTCAACACCTCACAATCTCGATGAAATTTCATAATCCAAGCCTTAAAATAACGTAGAGGAGCTTCCCAATCAACCTATGCAAACGAGAAATTTAATGTCTGCATCTGGAAATTGGAATTAATATAAATTTAAGATGAAAAAATGTTAAATGTTTATTCTTTAGTGTAAAATTCAAGATCAATTTTAAAATTTAAAACTATAAATAGTTTATGTTGTTATTTGTCTTACATTAGTTTTACACTTTTCATTGCTTAGAGATGTTATTATACCGTGTGCTCATTTTTATAGTGATATTATTTTTGTATTTATGATTCTAGTGCCTACTATGGACCACAATTCAGAGTATTTGAGAGTTATTGCTCATCTAAGAGAAATGAGTTCTGCTTGGAGGGATGAATGTCGTAGGTCATTGTCGACATCATTTCTTACCATAGTGGATACCATCAACAGATTAAATGATGCTTTGTATAGCATAGCATCATACATAGAGAGAAAAATACAAGAATATGTTGATGGATTGAGACAAAATGAGATTTAGATGCTCAAAATAACAAAAGAACACATATATACACTATTTAGAGTTCCTCGGATAGATGACATTTGAGAGAGAAGTATACCACATAATTCCATTGACCACATATTTCCATTGACTGGTGCATCTGTTAACCAATTAGAGACCATTGGACTTGCAGATGGTACATGGTTTTTGATATTCCCTCGCACACCAATAGGGAAGTATCATTGTATTTCCTCCATAAACTTTCTAAAGAGTTTGTGAAGGGATAACATGTCAACTATTTTGACATGTTTGGGTTCTAGGGCACTGGTAGGCGGATTCCCCAAGATTGACCCAATGGTAGGAATAGAGATGTTGATCTGCATATGCCTCCACCCCTTATCTAGCTATCGAGGCCACACATCCCTACTGCACATGATATGATTACCTAGAAAAATTAGGCATTTCTTATGCTAGCTTAGATGATTTATTGACACACCACAACTATCGACCAAGAAAGGCCCTCTTCCTATGGTGTGGTACAGCCATCAGCTTCTGATGGTAAAGGACCATTTATTGGTAGGGATAGACCAACATCCCATGTGCTCCAGATCGAGCTACAAATGTGCACAACATGTGGTCAATCCTGTTATGGTCATGAACCAACACATGGTACCTCTATGTCAATTGTTGTTCGAGTAAGGACATTGTAAAAACTCTATTGTTGTTCAATTTATTTTTTCCATATTTTACACATATTAAAAGATTCTTGATATCTGTAATTTTTAATCTTGCAGGATCATGATTCCTCTAAGGGGGGTGCTAATGTACCAGGTGTTTTCTTATCCGAGGCTCAAACAACCAACACTAGTGTAATATTTCAAGATGTGTCATTTTGTTAATACATATGATTTTGTTAATACATGTGTTAATTAATCAATTTCTTAAATGGTCTAATATTTACAATTTTTGAAGCTGCAGTAACCACATTTTAAACAAGATGGGAAAGACATTTCTTTGCTTCAAACCCTCTTGGATCCAGCTCGACTCCCTCCTTGGAAAGAAACAAAGGCCAAGATATCAGCCCGACAGAGAAAGGATTAGTTGGTAGCAGCAGCAATGCAAATGCACTCTCACCCAAGATATCTTTCTATGAATAACTATGAGAACCCGGTTTCTACATTTGGGTAAGGGATTTCGGGTCCCTTGGTATTCTACCAAGGTGCTCAACAGAAGATAATGGGTGGGATGTTTATAGTTATTACACATAGTTAAGATGCACTAAAAATCACCCTTAGATAGGTATTATAACAATATCCCAATGCACCTACCATAGGTGCATTCAACAATAACAGTGTAATGAATACATATAAACTCGTTAATGAGAAAATGCGTAAACACATAATCACACTAACAAATATCTACACTCAATCACATTCCTCAATCACACATTTGAAACGATATCTAACGTGGAAACCTATCCAGGAAAAACCACAAAGGTGGTATTCATCTGACATGAGAAATATATGTAACCTTTGGTGTGTGCACTAAGATTCAGAGACTATTCTAGATCTCTCTTTCTTGTCTATATAGACATCTTCCTCCTCTCATGATCTTTGGACTTTTGTCACTATTCTTTATCTACATGACTCTACCAATGGTCTGCACACATCCTGGATCTACTCACTCTCTTCTACATTGATGCACACTCAACTATAGGTTCTTCAACTCCTCCCTACAATTTTAACACACTAATAGAAAATGCAATTCTACTTGCACTAAATCACTAGATGTTACACAGACTAACATGACCAAACACTTCGGAGCCTAACCAACATCTTAGGTTTATTTTTTATAGCTTCTTACAAGTCACTTTGAGATGAATTCATACAGTTGTCCAACATGATTCCTTTCCTATTTTATCGACACATGATAGTAGGCACTAATTACATGAATTACAAATATGCTTTCATATGTCCATATTCCACTAACTCTATCCATGCTCGTACCCACAAACTTTCTAAACTATCGCTTTCTATCCATTGTGGCATTGCACGTCTACTAATATGGTTAACTCCGTCGGATCCTTTCCTTTTTATTTTGTACCTCTTCTGCCGCACCTCTCTTATGGCATGAACTCTCTTCTTCTTTTGTCATAGTGTCATCTTGTGTTGCTTCTTTCCTTATCTCTTTCTTCTTTGTCTTCTTCTACTCTTCTTTGGTCACTTCTTCCCTTCTTGCTTCTTATTCTACCTTTTCTTCCTTCCTTCAATGGATTCTTCTATTGCAACTCCTTTTCCTTCTTTCCTTCTTTTGTTCTTCCTTATTTACTTATGTTTCATATCCTTTTACTTCCTGCAACTTGACTCTTTTTCATCCTTGGGAAGAATTCTAAATGAATTCTTCCCACATTTCCCTACCCCCAACACGCCCCCAACACTCACATGTTTCTCATCCCAAGCCACACAAAGCTATTTATCCATATATTTACATGTGCTCACATGACCTTGAAAATATTGCAATATTTTCACTACTTTCATTGTCTCGTGTCACATGTCTTCCTCTACTTTTTGCAAAATTTCAACAAGGTCGAAACTGAGGTGTTTCGATGGTACATGCCTTGCTTCTTGTACTTGTCATTTTAATCTCTCATATACAAGTTGAATAATATCAGAAACTCTTTCAGCTTCATCCTGCATCTCTTCCACTTTATTTACCTGTTGTTTTTGTTGCATGCGCAACACCATCAGTTGTTGCTGCAATTTATTCATTTATGTATCCTTAGAAATATTTTGTACTAATGGTAACTATTTGATATCAATATTCAACCGAGTTACTTATGTCTCAGTTGTTTGCAACTCCTCTATGATTTTCTCTAGTTTGATGTCTTCAATTAAAGTTTCCTAATCTTGAGAGACTGAGCCAATAGCCTTAGCACATAGTGCCTCTACTTCTTCTATCTTCTTTGTAGATTATGTTGCTTCTTTTCTCTCTTCAGCCAAGAATTCGGGTGGTGTTCTTGCTCTTATCTGCACCTCTAACTTTGCCACTTTGTTTCGAAGGTATTCTACTTTTTCGCCAAGTTGAATGACCTTGTCCTCTAGAAACATTTCCTATGTTATTCCTTCTTCTACAAAATTTGTACATGCAATGGTTACAACTTTGTCAATCCTCTCCCTATTTTCTTCCCAGGTATTTTTATTCTAATCAACCTCTACCACTACATGAATCATCTTATTAATACTTATATCTGTGACTTTTTTTTTATTTAATCCTAACATAATGCGGCCCAATCTGAAACTTAATGATTCGAAAGAACGAGATAACAGTGCCCTCGCTAGGTCCCATTTTATTCTACACCTCATCCGTCATGGCCTCTCCATGCATAAAATATTCAATATTAGTATCTTGTTTCCTTTCCTTGTTTTTATGTGTGCATGAGAGATTCTAAGATCTGGCTCCCTTATAGTGAACTAGTATGTCCATGGGTTGATAGTTTGGTGGGTCGGAGCATACAACAAATGAAATCAAAATTAACATCCACCCATAGTGGAAAATTTTACCACTTTCTTACAATAGAGATGCATATTCTAGTAATTCAGTGAGCAAATATTGCGACGAATTAATGTGAGATCACTTCGCACAGATTTCGGCTAGTGCAACAACACCTGTAGTAGACTGGGTAAGTCGCAGTTTGCACAACATTTACAAGATAATACCTTCGTAGTAAATATAACGGTATATTCATTAATGGATGAGATGAGGAACCATATCTTGTCCCTAACAAATTCATACTTGTCCTTAACCCTTTCTATCATCACTTTTTCCTAGTCTTTTTGTAGATATTACACTCGGTCTATACCTGATAGTGGGAGACGTATTATTGCTATAGTTAGCTCGACATGCAGATAATATACTTCATCTAGCGAAAGGAATCCTCCATGAAATGATACCATCAATTGTCATATAAATGTATTAACTTCTGCGTTGCGAATGATAGCAACAATAAAAATCTAGACCATTCCAGTCCTCTATCCCATTCCATTGGGATGAAACATTTCAACAATTACGGTGTAGGCTGCAAAACTACCATATAATTATTGATGTCTGTTATAACTAGATCTTGTTCTTAGTTTATATGTTCTTTTTGTCCTAATTTTCAACCGTTGGTTTAAAATGATTTTATATTTCATGTTGATTTTAAGAATTTTTTGGCAATCAATAGTTTTGGTTGGATTTAATGCTTTTAATGGTTGAATCATTTCATTATTTTAGTTTTAACTTTTGTGTTTTGGGATTATTAGTTAATATGTACATATTTAAGTTTTCAAAAACTTATAATAAAATTTCATTCCAAATTTTGATTTATAATCTAACTCTCATTTTTTGAGTCCTTTGTCAAATATTTCCATGAGGAGATTCCTGTAGCAGCTCCGTTTTTCTTGTTTTTTTCATTGTCATTGGGAGTAGATTACGAGGATATGGAAATGAATTCAGGAAAAAAAAAAGAGGTTGTTGTCCAAAACAGACTCATTCACAAAAACCTCTCTCATTTTGGCAACAACTATTATCGTTTGAGAGATTCGAATTCATCTTTGTGGCCTATTTTAACGGTTTGAATTATTTAATAATTTCCTGTTTTAGTCACAAATTTGCAGAACATATTTCGATCAATTGAAGAGGAATTTTGAAAGAAAAAGAAAGAGTTTTGTTCACAACATGCTCATTTAAAAACACCTCTCTCATTTTTTACACAGGTGTTCCCGATCGAGAGATATGAAGACGTCGTTGAGACCCAAATTTCCAGAAATTCGCCAAATTTCCCCAAATCCGATTTGTCATTTTTGGGTTAATTATCTTTAAATATTTTGATTTATCATGTAAATAATTGATGTAACTGTTTCAAATTTCGACCTATAAGGTATTTATGGAACTATTTTACTTTTGTAATAATAAAAGGAAGACAAACATATAGTTTTCAGGGGGGGATTTTTCACTCAAGGAGAGGCTTTTGGAGCTTTGATTTCTTAAGCTAGCACTTATAACTCTTATGTAAGTGGATGACTATTATTGATTATATATAAACTGATAAGCCCTTTTACCTATCATGATTTTTCATTTCTGATATGTTTGATTGCTCAGTCTATAATTTCATTTCTTGTTTAAAGTATTATTCATGTAAATGCTTGTAGCCTGTGGGTGGAATTAGTATTTCATGTGTAATGTCTATGGCTTATTGGGATGTGTTTGATCCCCAGTTTATCTAATTTGCATGATTCATCTCTGTATTAGCTTGTGGATGTTTATTTCCTCCTTGTTGATGAAGTTTTTTAAAACCCTAAAACCTATTTTATTTAATTTTACTTTTGAGATTGTGTTGGCTTGTTCTTCTGGTATTCTAAGAACAATTTCTAGCACAAACATATTTGGCGCCGTTGCTGGGGACGAAGCTGAAGTATATATTCCTTGGGATATCATTATTCTTCTGATTTTGAGAGGTGAACAAAGTCAGAAAATATTTTAGACTACAAATTTTCATTGGTGACTCCACGATTAAAGATTCCACTGCAAGGAGAATTTTGTTGACAGAAAAATGAAGAAGACAAATGGAAAGACTAGATATCAGCTTGTTACTTTACTCCATGAGGTTTTGTTCTTATTCATTAGTTCTTTCCTATCTTTCCCATTGCATGTCAAAAGAATTATTTTCTGTTTTGTCTATTCCGATGATCATAAACCTTCAAGTACATATCCCACTTTGGAAGAAGAAGATCTGCATTGTTCTTTTGTTATTGATGGTGATCCTATTCCTTCATTTGAAATACATGTTCAGCATGATATACATATACCCATATCTCTTGAAGCTGATTATTCTGGTCATCTTGAAGAGAATAAAGTTGATCTATTACCTTCTACCATCACTGCTGAAACTTCTAAACATCTTGTTGAACCTCATTTTCAACTCACAGATTTTCAGTCTAGACTCAGAAAGAAGATGTTTAGACCTCTTAGGATCCCATCTCTCTTACATCCTTACCCTTCCTACTTTGTTGAATATCTTCCCCATTTTACTGGAAAAGACCATATTACAGCAGAGAAGCATTTAGAATATTTTCATAATTTCATTGATAATTTTGAAATTATGCATGAGGATGTTGTCATGAGGTTATTTTCGAAATCCTTTGCTAGAGATGTTGGGTTCTGGTTCCAAAATTTAAAAGTTGATTCAATTGGATCGTGGGAAGAGTTACATGATGTCTTTTTGAAGTATTGGGGTAAGAATAAATCTTATGATCAATTTCTTTCCAAATTTTATAGTTTGAAAAGGGAAAATGATGAGCCAATTACTAAATTTAATTGGAGGTTTCAATTTTTTTATATCAATATGCCTACGGAGATCAGACCTTCGGAAAAACTTGCTATGGTATATTATGTTATGGCTCAACATTGAGATCTTGTCTTGTTCCTATTAGAAAGAAAATCATCATCTTTAAGACAATTGTTTGAGGATGCAAAAGGAGTGGAGGAGAACATCCGAGCTTGCAAAATGCTTCGATATCAGGATCATGTTGAAGATATACAAGCTTATGAATAGGAATAAGAACATAGGTATCATTCAGATTTAAGACATTTTTCTTCATCATTTTTCAGATTTTCATATGAATAAGGATATAAATGATGCTTGTGTTGATTCTTCATATCAGTTTGCTGGCTTTTTCGATGATAACATACTTTCAGTGGATTATAGTAGAAATTTCTTAGTTCCTGCTATGAGATTATCATGTTATGAAGAAGAAGTTGCTGCTCTTCAACCTCTTACTATTGATATAAGAAACAAGTTGCCATTCTTGACTTATGGTCACTTTTAGAATTTTATTTGTTCAAGTTTTGATCAAGGGTTTTATTTAAAGGTCGAGAAATGGTTTGCAAAGCCCTTGGTAAAACAACGAAAATGGAGAGGAAGAGAATGCTTCACTTTATGATGAATATAATGAAGACATTGAAGTTTTCAATCGTAAATTTCATGATCCCGTGGCTTCTTGGATGGAGTTGTATTTTTCAAAGTTTTCTAATGCTCCATATTTTGGCATACTTCATATTTCCAGTCATAAGTATCAGCTGCCTACAGACTCTTTATTGCATTTATCACATCTTTTGTGGGTTTTCTCAAACAGTAGCATGCATGAAATTATGATTCTCAGTCAAATGGTTTCTTGGCTTCACTGGAAGTATGATTACACTTGATTGGGTTGTTTCCTTCGATTAGAAGTAGGAGTAAATAGCAGAATAAGCTCACTATACGAGCATGTAGATTCTTTTCAGTATGCTAGTTTGCAGCAGTATTTTTTTTCATTTCAGAGGTATGTGTTTAGAGTTTGACAAAGTTGCCGAGATTTGGTAAATGACTCCATCACCCAATGAATAAGGCACAAGGTCTACAGGTTCTTGAAGCCTCACAAGGAGAACTTCATCCCGCCGCAAGAGCCATATGTTATAACTAGATCTTGTTCTTAGTTTATCTGTTTTTTTTGTCGTAATTTTCAACCGTTGGTTTAAAATGATTTTATATTCCATGTTGATTTTAAGAATTTTTTGACAATCAATAGTTTTGGTTGGATTTAATGCTTTTAATGGTTGAATCATTTCATTATTTTAGTTTTAAGGTTTTCCTTTTGGGCTTATTAGTTAATATGTACATCTTTAAGTTTTCAAAAACTTATAATAAAAGTTCATTCCAAATTTTGATTTATAATATAACTCTCATTTTTGAGTCCTTCGTCAAATATTTTCATGAGGAGATTCCTGTAGCAGCTCTGTTTTTCCTGTTTTTGTCATTGTCATTGGGAGCCGATTACGAGGAGATGGGAACGAATTCAGGAAAACCAAAAGAGGTTTTCATCCAAACCATACTCATACACACAAACCTCTCTCAGTTTTGCAACATTTATTATAGTTTTAGAGATTCGAATTCATCTTTGTGGCCTATTTTCACGGTTTGAATTATTTAATAATTTCCTGTTTTAGTCACAAATTTTCAGAACATATTTCAATCAATTGAAGAGTAATTTTGAAAAAAAAAGAGAGGTTTTTGTTCATAACATACTCATTTAAAAAAACCTCTCTCATTTTTTACACAGGTGTTCAGGATCGAGAGATATGAAGGCCTCTTTGAGACTCAAATTTATAGAAATTTGCCAAATTTCCCCAAATCCGATTTGTTATTTTTGGGTTAATTATATTTAAATATTTTGAGTTATCATGTAACTAATTGATGTAACTGTTTCAAATTTGGACCTAGAACGTAGTTATGGAACTACTTTACTTTTGTAATGATAAAAGAAAGACAAACAGACAGTTTTCAGGGGGGATTTTTCTCTCAAGGAGAGACTTTTGGAGCTTTGATTTCTCAAGCTAGCACTTATAAATATTATGTAAGTGGATGACTGTTATTGATTATATATAAACTGATAAGCCCTTTTACCTATCATTCTTTTTCATTTCTGATCTGTTTGATTGCTCAATCTACAATTTCATTTATTGTTTAAAGTTTTATTCATGTAAATGCTTGTAGCCTGTGGGTGGAATTAGTATTTTATGTGTAATGTTTATGGCTTATTGGGATGTGTTTGATCCCCAGTTTATCCAATTTGCATGATTCAGTTATGTATTAGCTTGTGGATGTTTATTTCCTCCTTGCTGATGAAGTTTTTTAAAACCCTAAAACCTATTTTATTTAATTTTTCTTTTGAGATTGTGTTGGCTTGTTCTTCGGGTAGTCTAAGAACAATTTCTGGCACAAACAATGTCCAAGTATTTTTTTTCTTGGTGTCTTTTTCAGGAAAGGATAGATTCCATAGGTTCAACAAAATATCCTTCAATACCTTAATTCTTTGTGGAACCACTGGCATGACAAGTGGAGCCCCCAAATTCTTTGGAATTATGAGCTTTAGGGCATCTGCATGCTTTCGTGTAATGTATGGAGCTGAAAAAAAAATTCTTTCAAAGTATCCATCATCCAGAGGTACTGGTGGTGGTGTTGGTGGTGTTATTTCTTTCACTTTCCCATTCCTATTACGTGTGCACCTTCCCCATGTAGTTTCAGAGGGACCTGGTAGGTCTACAATTCGTTTTATGGATGTCCTAACCAGATAGACTAGAACTTTCTCAACAAATGGAGAACCTACTATTGTGGTGGTACATATCCTGTTGTACCTTCCATGATTGGTGTAGATGATGTAGTCACAACCTCAGACTCAAAAGCTGAAGTAGCACTAGAGATAGAAATAACCATGCTCTAGTAACCTTCTTCCACTCTTTGAATTTGCTCACAACAATTTCTCTTCTCTCAAACAAATAGAATGAAATTAATGCAACATGAAGGTTGATAGCATGCAACCGTTTCCCCCCTAGTCGTTCTTCAAATGTGCGGGAAATCGATACAAAATAATTTATCCTTTCAACCACAAGGGTACATCATCCAAACAAATTAAGGAATATTTTATACACATCGTTGTTTAACTGAAAGATCGAGTGGTAGTTATTGCCATAAAGACAAACGTGGCCAAAACTAACGCCCTCAAATTTCCTCGTATTTTCCTAATTAATTCCTTACAACTGTCATTTCGGAAATGACTAACATCCAACTATAATTTATGCTAGTTGTATATATCTAAGCAACATCCCACTCCTTTTTACATGTTTTCTTCCCTTCCTCAAATCTCCTTTTCTTGCGACACACTGTGTGTCTTCTCCATGAATTTTTGGTCTGTTCCAAACATCTAGTTTGGGAGACTTCATATTTTTAATGCGACAGACTAGCAATCTACAAAAAAAAAAATTTGTTCCTTTTTCTCTTTTTATTGCTTTTATTTTATCCGTATAAGTCTAAGTTTTCATGATACGACTTCACGAGACTTCCATTGACCAATCCTTTGACCTCTACTCCATCGAAGTTTTGCAATTCTAGTGCTCCTCCATCAGTGATATTCGTAACGATATACAGTCGTAACCAATGTGCTCTCAACTTTCATGGATGCTTGAAAAATTTACTGTCATACATAAGAACAAGTCCCCCAACCTAAAAGTGAATCCTCTGAATCTGTCGATCATGCCATGCTTTTTGCCTTTGTTTCTAAACATTTTGATGAAAGCCTATGACAAAATGTTCTTCTTCCACATGCACAATTCGAAATAATCTTTCTTCAACAACATCGACATCTGTAATCTCTATGATCACATCAAGTCTTCGAATCAGGACAATATACTCTATAGGAATCATAACATCTTGTCCATATAGCAATTAGAATGGAATTTGTCCTGTTAGATTCTTACAAGTTGTGTGATATGCCCATAATATAGCTCAAATTTTCTGATCCTCGTCATCTCTTTGAACGTTGCAAACCTTTGTTAATGCATTCTCCAGAATTTTGTTAAAGACTTTGACAACTCCTTTTGCTTAAGGGTGATGAGGCATTGTATTTCTATGCTAAAAATGGAATTTCTATGTGAGTTTTGCATTGAAGTGGTTGACAAAGTGTGTACCTTTGTCACTTAAAATATTATGCCTTATGCATTACCAAATAAACCATATAAATCTTAAGTGCAACAGGCACTTCTTACATGACAAGTGGAACCCCAAAATTCTTTAGAATTCTCACCTTTGGGGCATGTGCATGCCTTGGTGGGATGTATGGGGCTAACAAATTTTTGGTAACAAATTATCCATCGTCACAAGGTACTTGTAACGGTGTTGGTGGTAACAAAGTATCCATCCTCACAAGGTACTTGTAACAGTGTTGGTGGTAACAAAGTCTCCATCTACAATTTATTTTATGGATGTCCTAACCAGATCGAATGGAACTTTCTCAAAAACTGGAGGATCCTATTACTGTGGTGGGACATATCCTAATGTATCTTCAATGATTGGTGTAGGTAATGCAGTCACAACTTCAGAGTGAAAAAGTGAACTAGCACTAGAGATAGAAATATCCATGCTCTAGTAACCTTCTTCCACTCTTTGAATTTGCTGACAACAATTTATCTTCTCTTATCCAAATAGAATGAAATCAATTCGACGCGAAGGTTGATAGCATGCAACCATTTTCCCCTCAGTCATTCTTCAAACGAGTGGGAAATCAAAAAAAAATAATTTATCTTTCAGCCACATGGGTACATTATCCAAATAATTATGGAAAATTTTATACACACTAAGTTTAACTGGCACATTGAGTGGTATTTGTTTGCATAAAGATAGACGTGGCCTTAAAGAATGTCATCAAATTTCCTCGTATTTTTGAAATTAGAAGTGACTAACATCCAATTGTCATATCTACACTCATCGTATTTCTCTCAACAATGTCACACTCCTTTCGACCTCTTTTCTTCCCTTCCTCAAATATCCTTTTCTTGCAACACACTATGTGTCTTCACCATGAATTTCTTGTGTGCGCCAAACATCGAGTTTGGGAGACTTCATATTTCTAATGCGACACACTAGCAATCTATGAACAAAAAATTTTCTCTTCCTTTTTCTCCTTTTCTTGCTTTTATTTTATCCATCTAACTCACAATTATCATGATGCGACTTCATTCGAGTTCCATTTACCAATCATTGAACCTCTATTCCATCTAAGTTTTGCAATTTGAGTGCTCCTCCATCAATGATCTTCCTAACGGGATACGGTCGTAACCAATGTGTTCTCAACTTTTGTGGATGCTTGAAAAATTTACTATCATACATAAGAACAATTCCTCGAACCTCAAAGTGCTTCCTCTTAATGTTTCAATCATGCCATCCTTTTTCCCTTTGTTTTTCAACATTTTGATGAAATCCCATGACAAAACATTCTTCTTCTACGTGCACAATTTGCAACAATCTTTCTTCGATAAAATCAACATCTATAATCTTTGTGATCACATCAATTCTTCGACTTAGGACAATATACTCCATAGAATTCATAACTTCTTGTCCATACACCAATGATAATGGAGTTTGTCATGTTAGATTATTACAAGTTCTTACGATATTCCCATAATACAATTCAAATTTTCTGATCCTAGTCATCCATTTGAACGTTTCAAACCTTTGTCAATGCATTCTCTAGAATTTTTTTAAAGACTTTGACAACTCCTTTTGCTTGAGGGTGATAAGGAATTGTCTTTCTATGCTGAATATTGAATTCCTGTGTGATTTTTGCAATCAACTTGTTGAAAAAGTGTGTATTTTAGTTAGTTATTTGAATATTTGGGCATCCAAATCATGTCACGACATTCTCAAATAAGAACTTTCCAGCAGTACCATCCTTCAGTCGCATTGCTTCATCCTATCTCATTGTAAGCTTGAAGAACATCTCCCAAGTACATGTCATGTGGCTTGAATCTCCATTGTCAATATACCATGTACTAGAGGGGGATGCACTAAATGAATGGTGAGCCAACAAGGAATGATCCCTCTCAATCTATATGTCTATGTTGGTGATGATATATACTCTCTTTCTCTAAACATGTTGAGCACAAAGACAAAACTCTCTTTTGAATATGGTTATATACTCAATCTTTGCTAAAGTTAGAGACTAATGGTTCTTATTCTTCTTGTTTGGACATTGTGAGACATAGTGTCAAAATCCTTGACAAGCAAAGCACTTGACTTTGATCAAATCCTTCTTATATCCACTGTGTTGTTGTTGTTGCTTATACCCACCCTACCCGGGGCCCTTCTTGTACTCCTTCTTCCCGTTTGTATTCAAAGGCACATTGTCCTCATATTCCCTAGTGTTGGAAGATATTTTATGCACAAAACCTCTCTGGGCCTCCTCTTGCATGAAATCAACCTAGATTTTATCCCATGAAGGAAAGTTATCGATGGCAACTATAGCCTCAACAAGAATAGGCCAAGGCTTTGTAACCCCATTCATAGATGTGCACACTAGCTCAATGCTAGAAACAACCTCCCTAACTGTTGCAACCTCATCTCTCACCTAAGATATCCTAGTAGTATAGGCAGCCACTCCCTCTAGCCTCACCATTTTAATACTCTTCAATTATTACCTCAACGCCATTTTCTGATTCTCCATTAAACTCTTGTATAATTTGGTCAAAGCATCCCAAATCTTATATGAATGATATTTACCTGATATGTGAGGAATCACATGGTATTTAAGTGCTTAAAGAATTATCCTTATAGCCCTAACTTCATTTTTTTCCAAGGTAGCAAGTGCTTGTGCATGAGTGGGATGTGGAACATTAATTGGGTGAGCCTCTGCGTCATTAATCGCTTCATTCAAATTTAATTTTCCTCTAAGATAAGAACTATCCTAGCCTTCCATGGGTCAAAATTTCCAATCCCATAAATCCTATCCTCTAACCTAACTTGTGTAGCCATTTCAATGCAATTTCTAACTTCAACAAAATGTTGCTCACTTACAAAAGAAGCTAACCGACAATTTGGAAGTTTCAATGCAATAATCTACCCCCAAGCTCTCATACCATGTTAATTTTATGGGTATTTTAGCAACTCGGTTTCAAGTTACTTGCTCATTGTTTAATGCCCAACCCAATAGAAATTTATTTTATAGATGAATTGATTTCCCATTAAAAAAAAATTTAGATGAAACATTCAAAAAATCACTATTGTAGGAAGCATAAATTTACTCATAGTCAAACACAAGAAAAATTTCAGGCATCATATTTTTGGCAAATCTCCAAGGAAAAACCCACAAGGGGAAAACCTACTTAAGAAAGTAATTTTTATTTATTCAGAATGAAAGGTACATCAAATTAATAATTTCCAAGTACAAAGTATCTCAACGATAAATATGAAGGATGCCTCGAAAAGTATGTGCACTATGCATCGAAATGTGATTAATAATTTGCAAATACAACTTATCTCAATGATAAACATGAAGGATGCCTCAAAAAGTATGCACCTGATTCCTAGAAATGCGTGCAATGTGTCGTGTCAAAATTCAAACCGTATGGACCTCAAAATTTGTGCCCATTTTTTTCCTCTTCTCTAAATTCGTACCCACTAATTCACTAAAATGTTTCATCGATTTTGTGCCCATTGTGCCTCAAAATTTATATCTATGTACTACTATGAGTGAAATATATCCAACTTATAAAATCAATAATGAGTAAGAGTGTGGTCATAAAGTTTATTTACATCATCCCATCCATTCAACTAAGCATGACACATGATACTTATTTCATTTGTTTCATAATGGCTACATCTAACTAGTATAAAACCATTTGGACAGAGTACTACTAAATAGTATCTCATTCATTAAGAAAATGTTGTTAAATATATATTGTACAATCACTGAACTATCTCCAACTTCTAAAATCAAATAATCACTAAGATTGTAGTCAAAAGTTTATTTATATTATTCCATTCTTTCAAAAAAGAAGGATAAGTGGCAATTGTTTCATTTGTGCAAAAATAACTAAATCTAATTAGTATACAAGAATTAATATTTACAATTCATATTTATGATTTTTGTTTTTACAGGATACAACAATTTAAGTTTTTCAACTCACAAAGCAATAAATGTTGTGATACACATCCAATAAATTGCACATACTTAAAGTGGAGAATATTGCAATGTTATTCAACTCAAATTTAAATATAAGTGTAATTTATAATAAATTGCACATACTTAAAGTGGAGAATATTGCATTATTATTCAACTCAAATCTAAATATAAGTCTAATATAATACTTAGCAAGAGAATTCAATTATCTTGCACTTCTATATAAGTTATAAAAGGAAAATAGTTCAAATTCATATTCATCCAATAATTTTATATTCATTTTAATTAAAAGGTGATGTTAAATCTTACTAATTCTCCATTAAGAAAAGAAAAACATCTCTTCCAAAATGCTCTCAAATTTATTAATAATATTTATGGTTTATAAGTAATATGAAGTACATAGAATAATTATTAATTTAAGGTCAATTGAAATATTGCAAATCTTTTAAAACAATTGTTATTACACAATAATATTTTAGAACAACACTTACTGAATATACTATTAAGGGTAAAGTATCCCCCACTTATAACTGGAAACAATCATTACAAATCCATGTAGAAAGTTCTTAAAAAAATGTCATTTATTAAAGAGAAAAAAATTGTTCACCTCACATTAATCTAGTCTCTTTGAAAGTGTCTATATCTAATTACTATAGAACTTTTTGGGCATACTATTCTCATACATTATCATATTCATTAGACAAAGCATGGCTCATGAAAATTTATTTGATTTTTCAAAATTGACTACATCTAACTAGTGTAAAACAATTGTTTATTAACTCCTTCAATTTAGTGATATGAGATAGCAGATTGTGTATTTCAATGTATATAAAACATTGTGATACACATCCATTAAACACCACATTTTAAAAATATATAATATTGCAAATTGTTTAAGTAACATAAATGATGTACTACCACAATAAAACATTAAAAAAATCAATTATAATCTATTAACAATTGCTATCCTATATATTATGTCTAAATTGTTAAAGATAAATATTCAGAAAATACATATTTTCTAACTTATTTTAATTAATAAAAAACATAAAAATCAATAATAAACTTTAATATGTAATACTTACACTATGTTTCGCCACAACAAAATCTATATATAAATAAATAAACAAAAGAGTAACCTCCTTTTTATCAAATAACAAAATATTAACCTTTCATCTTAAAAAAAATAAAATTTAACAAAACTTTAAAATGTTTTACAATATCAACTTTTAACTAAACCCTGAACTAAACTGATTCAATTAAAAGAGGTGCCTAAGATATTACTTCCAAAAAAGCATTTAAATGTCTCAAAAATGAACTTTTACTTTTAACTTTGGTACTCTACTACCATGTATACCCTAAAAGTTCATTCCGGAGGCTGTCTAAACATTGACTTCACTTTCTCAATCGTCAAGTGCGACTTATTGTGTGACGCAGAAACTTGACACAAGGGGAATATTGTAAGGGCTACCCCACTTGTGAGAGACCACATTTTTTCGAGCTCATTTTGTAGTATTTGGTTCTCCTCTTCTATTGCTTTATTGCACAGTTTCAGAATCTCGCAATCCGCTTCCTTTTCTTTGAGCTTAGTTCTGAAAGAAATTCAAATTCAGGATAGATAGTGAACAAATAAAACTGCCAATATAAAATACAGTGAACCATTTTAATAAAATAGATATTGAACCACATAAAAATGCCAATATAATAGATTTCAAAAGTGACAAATCACACAAAAATAAAATAGGGTTTCAGAAATACCAAATCACATTAAAATAAAATAAGGTTTCAGAAGTTCCAGAGCACACTAAATTATGCAACTGTTGATTGGAAAGAGAGAGGCATTCCAATGTTAATGTGGTCATTTAAAGGTATTCAGAAATACCAAATCACACTAAAATAAAATAAGGTTTTAGAAGTTCCAAATCACACTAAATTGTGCAATTGTTGATTGGAAAGAGAGAGGCATTCGAATGCTAATGTGGTCATTTAAAATAAAATAAGATACAACGAATAAATAAAGATACCTTACTAGTATATTCTTGATACACCCATTAACATCAACTTGTGGTGAACCTTGCAGGTCTTGCTTTTGCTTCTGCATATGCAAAAGGAAATGAAATTGCATGAAGAAACTCAAATCAGAGAACACTAAGAAGTAAGAAAAGAACACTAAGTAGTAAGCAGAGAACACTAAATAGTAAATAGATACGAGTAAGTAAGTAAATAGATAAATATGAATGGACTTATAGATTCCAGGGCGTTGCTATTTAAGAAGCTCAGTGGGATGATCCGGTTTGAATCAAGAGTGTTGCATGACCATGTGTTAAGGGTTATTTGGACAGCCCTCTTCCTCTCAGGGCTCTCTCTCTTCCTCAATGGGATGGTTCCCTCTCTTCTTGGAATCCAGAGTTCTAGTCCATGACCACACATTGGTGCTAGGTTTTTCTCCCATACTCATGCTGGGAAAAGTGCGGGTGATGTTGCCAGAGGCAGGCATGAGTACTGGGGCTTTGGTGGTGGTTGTCCTAGTGTGAGTAGTAAACCCTAAGAAGAGATTTCTACAAGAATTAGGGTTTTCAGAGAGTGCAAATGATTAAAGAGTGTTTAAAATAAAAAGGGAATATATAGAAAAGAAGTAGTTAGTGTTGTGTGAATCCCAAGATTCACATTGTCAAAAGTGGTTCATTGTATATAGACAGCTATTTTAAGCTTTTTTTAGTTTCTTTCATTAAAGTTTTAATAGAGTGCAAATGATTGATGAATGTTTAAAATACACACATAAATTTCATTTTCTTTTTGGCTGGTTTTTACCCATTTCTGGCCATGAATCTTCATGGAATTTTAAAATCTTGCAAAAACACTACCATATCTTACATAGTGTGGGTGTTAGGCTGGTTTTTACCCATTTCTGGCCATGAACCTTCATGGAGTTTTAAAATATTGCAAAAACACTACCATATCTTACATAGTGTGGGTGTTAAGGGGTTTCGTGTAACTTGATTTCATTTATGGCCTTAAAATCCCCCACCAAGCAACAAACAACAAAATTACTGATTTTTTGCGTTAAATTCAGGATTCTGGCAGAAATTAGCCTGAAAGTCAAAATCTTCGTGTTGTGCCAATCCCAAGATTGACATAGTCAAAATTGGTTCATTGTATATAGACAGGTAGTTGGTAGCTAAGTTATTCTGAAATAAGTCTATGCAAAGTGTATTTAATCAAGTTAATGCAAACCACTACTTCATTTTTATAATATTTTTATTGATATCAAAAGAAATGACGTGTTTGAATGGATCAACATATATTTATTATTATTTTAATAAGCATATGTATAGAGTGTTAGCCCATATGTACATGAATAAGTCTATGCAAAATGCATTTTATGAAGTTATTGCAAATCACTACTTGATTTTTATAATATTCTTATTGATATCAATGTAAATGACTTATTTCATTGAATCAACATATATTTATTATTTTAATAAACATATGTAGAAAGGGTTAAACCACATGTTCATGAATAGGTAAATGCAAAATATTAATGCAAATCACTATTTGAATTTTGTAATATTGTTATCGATATAAAAATAAATGACTTGACTCATTGAATCAACATATCTTTATTATCTTAATAAACATGTGTAGAGAGGGTTAACCCATATGTTCATGGTTAACCCATATGTTCATGACACTTGATGATATTGATTGTAATGGGTGAGAGCATAATTATTTCTTCTACATGTAATACTATGCTAAAGGGTCATGGGTTTATACAACCACTTGTTGGTAGGTAAATTCCACTTTTATGTTAGATAAATTATATACCATAAGTTTCCAAAACCATGGGATCATTGGTAAATTATTATTTTCTAGGAGAGAAGGAAAATTTGGGAGAATAAAAACAAATTAATTATTTACTTGAAGGTAAACTTACATTTTCAAATAGAC
Source organism: Pseudotsuga menziesii (assembly GCA_001517045.1). Taxonomy (NCBI): domain Eukaryota; kingdom Viridiplantae; phylum Streptophyta; class Pinopsida; order Pinales; family Pinaceae; genus Pseudotsuga; species Pseudotsuga menziesii. The sequence goes on along the minus strand of LPNX011002867.1, from coordinate 1,035,278 downwards.
TCAACTTGAAGGGTTTCCAACAGATATAAATGTGAAAAGAAACAGAATCAATACTGTTTTATATTAAGACAAACCTTTAACAAGAAATATGTAGGGAAGTCTAATTTAACAAAGCTAAAATTGTAACTATGGGTTGATGTGGTTCAAACAAAGTGATCAGTGTCTATTGCTAAGTTGTTTCTTTGTCCTTAGTGGTGCTAATCCGTGTATCCAATAGGTTAGTGCATGTGAATATGAGTAAGAGTAGATTTGTTCTTACAAGGATTTGCATCTTAGTGGATAGGTGTCTTAGATAGGTTGTAAGTGTATATCTACCAAGATGGTATAAATAAAACTTTTTGTATTTTTCTCTTAAAAGTGTAGACACTTAAATATAATGTTTTGTTTTTTATTATTGATAGATCTTATGTGTTATCATTTTATTGGCTTGGTTGAATTTAAATAACTAAAAAGTAATATTGTTAATATTTTGAGATAATATGGAGATTCTTGAACTTTAAAAATTCCATCAATTAATTTCAGCACATATGGATTACATAAATCAGCCACAAATGAATCTCATAAATAAATAAACTACATATGAATCTCATAAATAGATTAGTCACATAAATCACTCAACCATAAAAGACAAGATATACCCTCGGAAAACCATCCAAATATGGAGGATGAAAATCCCATGAATTCTTTGAGTATGATAGATACATTTGCAAAGAATGGTGTACAACACATCAACAGATTGACTGATAAGATATATCACTTCAGCAGTAGTGAAGAGACATCCTCCAATGAACTAGCCTAATAACAAGTAAAAATACCTATCATGCGGAAGGTAGGAGATGGAAGGCTCAAGTAAGCTACTCACTCAAGTAAGCCACCCAGAGAATCACATAGGACACACACACGGAGGAGCATTTACTATAACTCCTTCAATGCAAACATTAACACCCTTCCTACCACTAGTGCCATGCTAGAACTTAGGATTCTTCATAATGCAAAAGATATGTGCCCTCCTTTAACAAGGGTTGCTCAAATCAAAGAAAAAATTGAAATAGTTGAAGAGAATGGGAAAGAAAGAAATTTTTTAATGACTACCTTGAATGTTCTCCCTAGATCATGGTACTGATTCATTCAAGGGATTTGTGCAAGAAGGAAGATGATCTCTTTCAGTACACGTCGAGAAGACTATGTACAAGAAGAACCTATATGTCTGACAAGAGAAGAAAATATGGGAGAAACTAAAAATCAAGCTCTCACAGTGTCCACCAGGAATAACTTCAAGAAGAAGGAGAAGGAGAACTTTCATCACAACAAGAAAACGGACAAGAAACCGAAGAAGACCAAAAGAGATATTTCAAATGTTTGATGTAATACTTGTGATGAAAAGGGACACTTGGAAAGAGATTGTCCAATCTAGAAAATGATACACCATGCTAATATTGGATAAGATGATGAACCAATAAACAAAATATTCAAACTAGAGAAGGATGTTTCAGATGAAGAGTATGTGCTAATCTCGACACATACTCTTACTATCACACATGGAAGCAATGATTGGGTCCTGTATAGTTTAGTTTCCAAAAACATGACGGGATACAAGGATTCAATCTTTGATATGTGTGAACATGAATCACCTAACAAGGTGAAACTTGGCGATGATTATCAATACCCCACAAAAGGGAGTGGAAAATCTTCATACAAGATTGACTCCCAGAAATCCTTAAAAATAAAGGATGTCCTATATGTTCCACGATTGAGGAAGAATATTCTCTACATATCAGCATTAGATGCAAAGGGAATTAGGGTTGCATTTATCAATGGTGAAGTGCTAATGTGTCGGAGAGGAAATACAGTAGAGGATGCAACAGTGATTGGAGAAGAAGATGGAGGCTTGTACAAGTTGAAGGGATAGTGTGAACAAGCATTGGTTCATGAGTTAGGATAACCAAATGAACTATGGAAAAAAATTCTTGCAAATGTGCACTAATAGAGCACTACCAACGGCAAGAAAATGAGTCTTAGGACCTCGAGAGATCCAAGAAAATCATGAAGGAATTTGGAAAGGATGTGGAAAATGAAAGAATGCAAACAAGAGTTTTCCCATCCCTGAGAGAAAGGATAAAGGAATATCCGAGATGGTACACTCAGATGTATGTGGAACCATGTCTTCTAGCTCACTAAGCAGGTATTTGTACTATGTTTCCTTTATAGATAATTTCTCACGTAACACTTGCATATATTTCTTGAAAGAGAAAAGTGAAGTTTTCAGCAAGTTCAAGGAACATAAATCATTTGTGGAGAACCATAAAGATAGGAAGATCAAGATTTTACAGTAATATAGTGGTGACGAGTTCACTTCGAAAGAATTCAAGGAACTCTAGAGAGAATGTCACATTAAGAGGGAGTTGAGGACTTGATACAATACTTAGTAGAATGGGGTTCTAAAACAAAAGAACCAAACCATAATGGGAGCAATGATTGCAATGTTTCTTGACAAGGATCTTCCTATACGCCTTTCGATGGAGGATGAAAGAACTATGGTGTATGTAAAACCATACTCCTCTTTGAGTACTTGAAAACAAGAGTCCTGAAGACGATTTCTCATGAGTCAAGCTACAAATAATCCATCTTAGATTATTTGATTTCTAGGTGTACATACATGTCCCAAAGGAGAAAAGGACCAAGTTTGATCCTTCTGGGAGGAAGGGTGTATTCATAGGGTAGAGTGATACATCTAAGGCCTACCGAAAATACTTTCAAGGAATCAAGAAGATCAACATTAGTAGAGATGTAACATTTGATGAAGACTCGACATACTTCATATTTAGGAGGAATCCTATCCAAGAAGTCAAGGAACATAAATAGATAAGAATTCGAGAAATGGAAACTGGAGAAGAAACTCTATAAAACTCGAAAGATCAAGACATGACTAAAGAACTGGTAGAAACTACGCTTTAGGAGGAGTCCCACAAGAGGAAACCAATGTGGGAACAAGAGATCATACGAGAAACTGAAAATTATGGCACTTTAGAAGGAATACATAGAGAGAGAAAGAGGCAAAATCCCTATAATAGCTATCTATCCCTCTTGTATGACATCACTGAAAGAGAACCTTCCAGCTATCAAGAGGCTGCATATGAGAAAGAATGAAAGCATGTGATGATCAAGGAATATTAGTCGATCATGAAGAATGATGTATGGGATGTTGTTCCAAGACCAGAGAAAAAGTGTGTTGTGAATTCAAAGTTGATCTACCAGACCAAACATGATGCAGATGGAAGCATCAAGAAACATCAAGCAAGGTTTGTAGCATGAGGATTATCACATGGAGAAGGAATAGACTATGAAGAGACATTTGCACTTGTGGCGAGGTACACTTCCATAAGGATCATACTTACTTTGGAAGCAATTATGAAATGGAAAGTATAGAACATCGATGTCAAGACATATTTCTTGAACATTTTTTTCAAGGAGGAACTATACGTGGAATAGCCACTGGGATTTGAGACACATAACAAGAAGACCCATGTGTGAATATTAAAGAAGGGCTCGTATGGATTAAAACAAGCACTACGGGCATGGTACGATAGGATGGATATCTTCTTGATTAGCTTGGGATTTACCAAGAGTAAAGAAGATTCAAACATCTACTTCAAGGTGGAAGACAAAATACGAGTGATACTCCTACTATATGTCGATGACTTGTTTCTAACAAGTGATGAGAAAGTCATTATAGATGCAAGGAGGAGACTTGCTACAGAGTTCGACATGAAATACCCAAGTGATACAAGTAGGAAATTTAATATATGCATATGGAAATTCGAGCTAACACAAATTTACGACATAAATTTAATATGAAAAAATTTTAAATGTTTATTCTTTAGTGTAATATTTAAGCTCAATTTTAAAATTTAAATTATAAAAATTTTATGTTGTTATTTGTCGTACATTAGTTTTACGCTTTTCATTTCTTAGAGATGTCATTATAATGTGTGTTCATTTTTCTAATGATATTTTATTTGTATTATGATTGTAGTGGCTACTATTTCGAAGTGTACTCCTGCAATGCTAAACACCTAGTGATCCCATTGAGCCATGTCTCTTCTCGTACCCCTCCAGAATCCTTCTTTTCTGAAGTTCCCTCATGATGTCCTGATAAGGGGGTCCCTGAAATAGGTTCAATGATATTTCAAGGTTACCCTACCTCAAGGATGGGGCCTCAACCTATACCTATGGTGTACTACTTCCCCTTTTAAGTCCTGTGACCATCTCATTTATTGGCTCAAGGGAGCAAAAAATGGGAACCCTCTCTCGAAGTGTAGCTGACCTTATCCTCGACTTGTCCACGTCCTTGCCAAGTCTATCCTTTATCATGCCATAAGTCATCATTATTGCATGGTTCATGTTTTACCTAGGTCATTATTAAACATGTACTCATATGACAATGAATGAAAGTTTATTTCTTTCTTCAACAAGATTTACCTTATACTAAGTAATATTAAACATTTTTGCAAAAACTTAAATAATTGAATATAATAACAAATAACATGGTTTTATTTTTCTATATATTTATATATGTATAAATTTAATATAAATAACAAATAGACTATAGGATATATATCTATATATATATATATATATATATAATTTTTTTTAAATTTAAATTATCCAATAATCTAAAAATACATATAAAATAAAACAAACACTAACCTAACCCTAATATCTATTAGTCGTGGCATGAAGCTAGTTTCAATCTCACTTATGAATACCCGTGTAACATCTGAAATATTGTAGGTCTCCTTAATTGAATTAAAGTTAGTCATCTTGGTCAATTTATCAACAATGACCATAATGGCATCATTCCTACGAGAGGTAAGAGGAAATCCTACCATAATGTCCATCGAAATAACCTTCCACTTTGAAATGGGAACGTAGTGTGGTTACAACACTCATGTTGGGTGATGATGATTAGCTTTGACCTAATAACACTCAAGGAACCTAGCAATGAATTTGCCTATTTCTTGATTCATTTCTGTCAAAAATAAGAGTTCTTTCATATCTGCATACATCTTCTTTACTCCTCGATGCACAATAGACTAGTATGTGGGATTCCTTAAGTATAGTTTCTCTAATATCACCTTCCTCGGGGATATACATTTTTGTTTGATATTGCAACAGCCCATCTACTTCCAACTCATACCCTCCAAATTTAGGTTCCACCTTCCTTCAATTTTTGAGTGTCAATGATAATTTTAGGTACCAAGTATCTCCAACTAGTTTCGCTAATACTCTCTCCCTCAAATCCACCTTTAAATGTATGTGAGAGAAAATCGTTGGTTTTCTGCTTAAGGCATCAGTCACTACATTCTCCTTCCCTTTGATCTAGAAAATCCCAAAATCGTACTCACTCATAAATTCAATACATCAGCTCTACGTGAAATTTAGGTCTCTTTGAGTTAAGAGGTATCTTAGGATTTCGTGATGTGATTTGAGCTCAAATATTTTCCCAACAAGGCAATGTTTCGAAATCTTTAGGGATAACATCACTGCTGTTAATTCTAAATCATGGGTAGGTTAATTCTCTTCATGAGGTTTTAACTTTCTTAATGCATAAGATTTTACTCTTCCTTAGTGCATTAACACAATACCCAAATCCTTACTTGAGGAATCTGTGCAAACTATAAATTCCTTTTCCACATCTGGGACCCATAGAATCGGTGCACTCATTAGTAATTCTTTTAGTTTACTAAATGCAAGATCACATTCCTTGATCCATTCATATCTAAAACCCTTGCGCTACAAGGTAGTTATGGGTTTCATTATTTTTTAGAATCCTTCCACAAACATTATATAGTATCCTCATAGAACCATGAAGCTCCTTGCTTCATGTGCATTCCTTGGTACATGCCAATCCATTATGGCCTTCACCTTTTCTGGGTCCACGAAAAATTCCTTCACTAGAAATTATCTACCCTAGATAATGGATATCCTTTTGACAAAAAGAAAACTTGGACAACTTATTGTACAAATTGTGTTTTCTTAAGCATGAAAACACCATTCGCAAGTGTTCCTTATGCTCGCTTTCATTATTGTAGTAGATAAGGATACTGACCAAGAAGACTTGCACAAACTGATCTAAGTATTTTCTAAATACATTATTCATGAGGCTCATAAATACAGTCAACCCATTAGTTAATCCAAAGGGTTCCACCAAAAACTCATAGTTCCCAAATTGAGTTCGAAATATTGTCTTAGCTATGCCACCTTCCTTAATCCTAAGTTGGTGGTAACCTAATCACAAGTCCGATAACTGAAAAGAATGTTTCCCCTTTCATCTCATCGAAGAGGTCATTTATTCGAGGTATTGGGTACCTATTTTTCACTCTGGGCATGCTCAAATCTCTGTAATCTATGGAAAGACGCAAGGAACCATGCTTCTTCGTTACAAATATTATTGGTTCGCCACATGGAAAAATACTAGGCCTTATGAATCCTAGGTCGAAGATTTCCTTAAACTGCATTTGAAACTCGGAAAGTTGTGGTCATCATCTAAGGCATCTTCGATATCGACTTCGAACCGGGTTTAATCTCAATGGTAAAATCAATTTCTCTCTCACAAGGAAACCGAGGAAGTTCCATGGGAAAGACATCATTGAATTCAACTAACACTAGGTATTTATTTAATGAGGGTCCCTTCTCATTACTTATTGCTTCAACAATATATAAATAACACCCTCTCCCCATACATTGTTTTATGTTCATCGTCGAGATGAAACGTAGAGAAAACTTTTGTTTGATATCATGAATCTCAATGGCCTTCCCTTTGTCATCAACAAACAAGACCTTCTTTTCATAACAGCCAAGGAAAGCTCGATGCTACTTAAGCTAGTTCATACCTATGATAAGGTCATAAGTCTGAAGGGAGGTGACATACACTATGACTAATGTAACACATAGCCCAATATCTAAAATACAATTGTCAACACTAGGTCCTACTACTTGTTTTATCTCTCAATCAAGTTTGACTCAATCGAAATCATTGTGTTCATAAGTTGGAGAAATAAAGTTGTCAATAGCACCAAAATCAAACAAAATTATGAGTTTATCATTGATTTTACGTGATGATTCCACCACAGTGGATTGGTGTTTATCCTAATTATTATTCAGAGCTGCAGAGATTTGATGCTTACTTCCTTGACTCCTAATCAAGGACTTTCCCTCTCGATGCACTCTACCCAATCATAAATCTAGACAGTCTCGCTGATAGTGTTGAACGCCACACCCACAACAAGAAACCTCTAAAAGTGTAGGTGAGATGAACTATTGAAAAATTTGAGAGGGGTTCCTTCGTGTGGAACCCCTTACTGTGCAAATTTCTCTTCAATAATCCATTGTACTCTTGTGACTTAGTGTTGTATATTGGGACATTGTACTATCTTCCAATGATCTATCTACTGCTGTAACTCTTGGTGTAGACCTATTTCCGTAGCGTGGTGGCCTCATGTTCCCTCCTCTAGTGTAGGTTCGAGGGGCCTTCCTCTTGAATCGTGACTTCTAAGTATTGGATTTCCTAAAGGACTTCCCAGCCAACATATCTTAGGTAAAACAAGCACATTCGACCACCTCAACAACTAATGTGGGTTTGCACATCTGCACTTGGGCCTAGATCCTAGGATTGAGCTCGTACACAAAGCGCTCTGCATGGTGTTGATCAGTGTCTAAGTAGCGGACATACATAACAAGTTCCATGAATCTTTCTTTATATTCCTCCATTGATAGACTCCCTTGTAACAAGGAGTGAAAGGATTCTTCTTGTAGCTCGAAGTGAGCCTTCTGCAAGGAAGCACATCCGCACAGGCTGTGCCCACACCCAGGTCGCAAGAGAGGTGGAGAAAAACTACCTCAGACCCTGAAGAAAAAAAGAGAAATTATATGTATAAAATAATAAATCAACGCCCGGACGGGTTTGAGCACAGATGGACGCTGACTCACAAGAGCGCCAAGGGAGAGCCCACCTTACGCTTGGCCTGTCTCCAGACATCCCACAAGAGCTTAGCATAGTTACCCAGGGTTTGCAGGGGGCGCCCCAGTCAGATTAAGATGCCAGGTGCGTTGTGCTCTTCCCTACATGCTCTTGGCCATTTGGTATCAGATGCTACGATGGATGAGGATTGGTCTTGCCTTGAGCATAACGAAACCCTATTTGTGCCCAGCCAAACATCAGTGCACAATAAAAACCAGAGTCCCGGGGCTCAATTTCGCCATCCTCAGGCATAAAATCATTTGGGTATTTGAATATTTGTTTTGGGGATGGTAATTTTTTTATTACTGTTAACTGATTAGGGACGATATTGAGTTCTCTGATTTTTTTTTGCTGAGAAAGAGGCTCTACCTGCATTCATCCCAAGAGGATGAAAAACAAAGAATCAGACCCATTATCCAAAGAAGAATAATAGTTAGAGGACATAATTTCCAAGCTTCTTATAGATATTTCGATGTGTCATATGAGAAAATGGATCATTTCCAGGCTCCTTATTTCTTCCCACAGGTTAGCTCATTGGTTCCAGCTTTGTAGAGCCCCAGGTCCCAGCATCCAGCATTTGATCAAACTTTAACCACTCTCAGATCTAGATTCAAAATTCTGAACAGGTACTACCTCTCGAGTTTCTTTCTGGTTTACTTCCAGTTTTAAAGCATAAAGTAGTGTTATTCTACTCTAAAACTGTAGAGAAGGCATTGTGATTTGAGTTTTAAATGCTAATTAGAGAAATTTGTTTTCTTTTGTTGAGGATGGGTGATTTCCTTCGTTTACCATTCCAATAAAAGACTGTCAAAGAATCACAACCCAGTCTAAATCCCAGCTCACAGAGCATCTTTGCTAAAAGGTAAAGGCATCTGGGGTCCACGAATATATCAATCGGTATAAAATTTTCCATGAGCACCCATTCTAGGGTTTTGTTGAAGATCTGTGTGGAATGTGTCGTCAAGTAATCTATCGATACATATCTGAAAACTGGTTTTCTTTTTGCCATAGCACACCTCAAGACCTCGGGTATACATCGTTGCTATAGATATAAGAAGGTATGCATAGGGATCTGTCAATGAGAATGGGTAGATTCACTACAGTGGACGAGAGCTGATGTTAATCACCCTGCATTCGAACAGAGAAGAGAGAGGGTTCGTGCGTGGGGTAACTCTCAGTCACGGTACCAATGTTTCCATACTTTCTAGCTCTACTGCTAATCACCCAACACTATCACAAACATGATCATCCATCCTTAACTGGAATCTTGTCAATCACCACGCTGGCGTATTAAGTCACAATAGCGCTGCATACGCCATAACCTTACCCAGCGTTCCAGTCTATTAAAGATACCAATGCTTCCATACTTGGCAACCCGAACACACAGCCATAGCCACTGACATGCGTTGGTTTCAACAATGGCGTTATAAAACATAATCCAAAGACATAAATAAATTTGGAAACCCTCCACTGATTATAAGGCTGAAAAACCCAACAAAATTAGAATAGGATTGATAATCCACAGAGAATGATTACAACACAATAGCACATAGATTTTTAAAGAGCACAAAAGAGTAGAAATCAAATGGAATAGTGTAATGATATTGCCAAGTGCAAAGCACTTAATAACAAGTCAAATTAGGTCATGCAAGGAAGGGTGAGTACACAAAGTGAAGGGACCTTTTAGATGCAATGGTACATTGAAGCAATAATTCAAGATCCATAAGACATAAATCATCCCAAGCAATGCTGGCCCTCCTAAGCCTAGTCCCAAGCCTTCCAACATGCTTACCATTTAAGATAGTTAAGTGAAACTTGTGCCACCCATTCTTATCTAAAACACACAGGCCTTATAGTCTACAAAAATGAGCAAGATTTATGTAAAGCATAATTTATGCTTAAAACATTTCAAGCGCTTCATTTTATCCACAACAGTGTGCATCAACCTTTTGGGCCTAAAAAAACAAGCAAGGGTGAACATGATTTGGGTGTTAAATGACAAATAAAATCCACCTTGGGGATGAGTCTCTTCATTGTGAGCTATTACTCCAAATCCTCATGGTAATTTAGCTATTTTCAATAATGTCTATGCCCTAATATGAATTGAAACCTTTTGTTTTAAATTTATATACCCATAAAGAAATTTACATGCCCAATGGAAACCCAAACCCCAATTTACTCATAAAAACCAAATCAATTTGACCTTTTTCATATGTATTTACATGCATCTTTGTGAATCCAAACCAAACTTTACAAATATGCAAAGTTTTGCAATTATATTGCAATGTTGCATAACAAATTTACATGCCCAATAGAAACCAAAACCCCAATTTACTCATGAAAAACAAATCAATTTAACTATCTGCACATGTATATTCACAAGCATTCTTGTGAATCCAAACCAAAATTCACAAATATGAAAAGTTTGTCAAGTATATTGCAAGGTTGCATATAACTAACAAATATTTTGAGTAGAATTCATATCTTCTTTAATGTTCATAGACAAACATGGTAAATCCCTTCTCTCTATCCTAAATATCGAAGTTGGTAGTCCAAGAACATTAATCAACACCTTATAGTTTTGATGAAAATTCCTAATCCAAGTGTTAAAATAAGATATAGAATATTCACATGCTTAACAAATATCTCCCCTTGACTAAAGGGCACATTTGGCTTAGGTCAAGACAAGGGAGTTCAAAAATAGGATCTACAAACATCAAGATACATAGGGAGGTTGACGTAATTTATTATATGCCAATCACATACTGAATCGAGTGAAAACCTTGCAACCATAAAAGCCACTATACACAAATATGAAAAGTCTCTCATGGTTATATAGAAAAAGTGCAAACAACTAAAATAACATTAAGTTGAATCTATACATGACCCAAATTACATATAAACAAACACGCTAAATTGACTATAGAGTCCAAAAAGAACTCGGATACACCAAATAATTATATATCTCTCAAACTCTTTGCCTGTATTGGAATTTTATTCATACATAGCACCTTCTACAACCTCTTCTACGCTTTAGCCTTTTCCTCTACGTGCAATATGGGAGTTGGTCCTGCAAGGGAATTAGTCAACACCTCAGAATTTCGATGAAACTTCATAATCCAAGCCTTAAAATAATGTAGAGGAGCTTCCCAATCAACATATGCACATAGGAATTTTAATGTATGCATGTGGAAATTGAAATTAATACAAATTTACGACATAAATTTTAGATGAAAAAATGTTAAATGTTTATTCTTTAAGTGTAAAATTTAAGATCAATTTTAAAATTTAAACTATAAATAGTTTATATTGTTATTTGTCTTGCATTAGTTTTACACTTTTCATTGCTTAGAGATGTCATTATACCATGTGTTTATTTTTATAATAATATTTTTTGTGTATTTATGATTGCAATGGCTACTATAGATCACAATGCAGAGATTTTGAGAGTTATTGGTCATTTGAGAGAAATCAGTTCTGCTTGGAGGGCTAAAGATGAATGTTGCAGCTCCTTGCCAGCATTATAGCTTACCATAGTGGATACCATCAACATAATAAATGATGCTTTGTATAGCATAGCATCGTACACTGACAGAAAAATACAAGAATATTACATGTCCCCACCCCTCATCCTGACGATGGAGAGGACGTGACCAACACCCTACTACTGGCCCGATTAACATAAACATAAAAATTCATTGGGTTAAAAACATACATAGATACATAACAGTTGCAATTATATGGTGGAAGAAAATCAACCATACAAGCATTCTATGTGTTCATCATAATTTATTAAAACAAATACAAATGAAAAGGTAAGTAAACAAGAATAAAAGTAAATACTTATCTTGTGATTGTACTGTCCCGTAACTAGGTATGTCTCTCCAAGGTTCCACCTAATCATAGGCTAGTGTGCTTTTCAAACTCTTAGGATCACTACCACCCCCAAGCTGGGAATGATCCCACAAGGAACAATAGCAAGCTTACACACATAGCCAAATACATATCAAAACCCAACCAATCCAAAACTACGTTTGGGTTTATCAGGGTGCTAGGGAAACAAGCCAATAGCATACGGTTTCCTTGGAATTACTCAAATAAGAAAACAATCATACCCAAACATTGCTATACCCTCTACCATGTGGGTCTCTTGGACTTACTCAGCCTAGAAAGCACCACCATGCAATTCATAGTAAAAATACAATCACTGGGTAAGGACAAAAGTATCTTAGTAGTGCAAAACAAAAAGGAAACAAGGCTAAAACAACCCTCTAATAGCGATTTCAATTTCTAGAGACCTTTTGTCCATAGTGTGGCCAAAACAGACTCAACAACACCCAAGAAATCATGGGTCTCTTCTCCCACTCAGTGGGCATTTCCAAAATGATTTCCATCTTGGAAAACAATGGGGAAATGCATCTAAATCGCGGTGGAGGGAACCCACCCATTGATCATTACAAAACCAAATTCCTAGGGTGGGGAAATTGAAGAAAACGTCTTTCAATGTGAGGGAAAACACACAGCAAATGAAAAACGGGTTTGCAACCAAGAACAAAGTGGTAAAATTGGGGAAAAACACCCCATGAGTAAAATTCGATCTCAAAAATGTTTCTGGGCATTGTAGAGGGTAAATCAACCCGCATCCATGCCGAAATTGTCAAGGTAACAGAAAAACGATGATGTAACTAGTCAGCAAACTCTTGCTACATGAGTGAGCCCAAAACTCCATGAGGATGGCTCAGAGAGAGCTCTCCAAGCTTCCTCTATGTGAGAGAGCCTCGACGTGAAATGGGTGACTTCCAAAATTTGAATTTGACCTCCATACCTTTCCCATCCCAAGGCAATAACTTCCTTCACCAACTTTAGATGACTCAACATAAAAGATAAAAAGGGTAGGTGACCACTATATGGGTTTTCCCTTTGACATTTGGCTTTTCCCCACTTGGCCCAAAGGTTTCAATATTTCCCCATCCCTATTCCTTGTGAAATCATGCCCCCGTCTCTTTAACATTATGATCATATCTAGTTGTGGTATTTTATTAATTTGCATTTTACATGATGTCTCAAACATATTGTTCCTCGCTAGCACATAAACCATTGGCATCAATTTTTAATCGTCGAAACATAAAGGACTAAATCCATGATGGGGCCTTTGGCTTGATCTCCACACCACGATTTATTACAATATTTCCATCATATGCAATTTAATACCATGCGGTCAAAAACCAGGGTGTTACATTCCCCTTCCCATTTAATAGCATTGTCCTTAGTGCTTTACAAAAATTGAACAAAATGGATGTGCCAAGAGCATGGCATCCTCCGGCTCCCATGTAGCCTCTTTAGGACCACACTGCTTCCTCTACACCTTTATCTATCCAATGACATGATATGGAACTCTTCCAAGTCATCACTTGCATGCATCAGCTTACACCACATGATCTTTTTCTGGTCTTGGAGAATCCTTCTCCTCAGCTTGGAACATTTTCAATGTCTTTGGAAACTAGAAATACCTATTCTCAAGCACCCAAGAAATGTGTCAATTCCCATGTTAGTATTCACAAGATTTTCCAAAAGCATAGATGAATCACATGCACATGTATATTGATATAAAATCAACAAAATCTTTCCAACAAAACCAAATACTCATCTGCATAAGTATCTTCTTTCAATTCAACATATATCCGACTTGGATTTACACAACCATGGCTCTCAAAACCATACCCCACCACTCACTTGGGTGTGCATTAAAGGGTAGCCAAATTTCTGCAAGCCTCAGATTAGCTAAAATACCTCTCAACCAAGGTGTGACATCTTCATTCTTGAGCCCAACACCTCTTCAGGTGCTTCAGTAGCAGTTATGTTCAAGAGCATGCACCTCCTCTAGGTACTTACCAAGCTAAGGTGCTTCCTTTCCAAACACCACAAAAGATTAATTCACATGTCATATTCATTCCTAGAGGATGCAATCTATAACAAGATTTGCAAAATCGTGGGAGCATCATATGCTCATGTATACTGAAGAGAATCAATAACAACAAAAGTTTGATAAGTAAACCAAATACTTATATGTATAACATCTCTCAACCGAGATATGGTCCACCTTGTTTCATATCCTAACACCTCCTTGGGTGCTCAATGGAATATCTAGTTTATAGGCCTAACACCTCTTCGAGTGCTCACCAATGCCGAGGTGCTTCCTTTTTAGGAACCATAACATAACATATTAATTCACAGGTCGGATTCATTTCTGCAATATTTATGAAATCTTAGCTGAATCATTGTGCACATGTGTGATTACAGAAAATCAACCAAGATTTGCCAAGTAATCCAGTACGCATTTGTATAGAATCTCTCAACCGACATATGGTCAGCCCCATTTCAGAGCCTAACACCTCCTTGGGTGCTCGATAATAGCTGTATCTTAAGGGCCCAACACCTTCTCCAAGTGGTTATCAATGCTCACGCACTTCCTTTCCAAACATCATAATACGTACAGGTTATTCTATTCACGTAGCCCCCACTCTCGTGACAGTCCCCTTATGGTGTCAATGTGTGCAGAAAGAATTCTAACCGGATGTCTTACACTGTGGGTGTCCCCAGTGATGTATATGGGTGCCTGGCTAGTAGGGGCAGAGAAGATATGTACCCAAGTACATCCTTGCTGAGGAGCCATGTACGTCCAGTACATATTCTCATCATCTCACGTGTGTTACATACAAGCATGCAATTCATATGAGATGTCATCATAAAAATAATTGCAATGATAGGTTTTCAAACCTATTCCAAAGATATCCCGCCAAGAAGCTATGTACAACCGTACATCCTTCCGAGAATCCATGTACACCCAGTACATATTTTCATCATCTCACTTACATTACATACAAGCATGCAGTTCATATGAGATGTCATCATAAAAATAATTTCAATCATAGGTTTTCAAACCTATTTCCAGCACATCCCTCTGAGAAGCTATGTACATGAAATACATCTTTCTGAGGAGCTCTATACACCCAGTGCATCCTCCTAAGGAGATATTTATCCCAAACACATCCTTCCAAGAAGCTATGTACTCCAATGGCATGCGTTCACCATCTCACCTACGTTACATACAAGTATGCAGTTTACATGAGATGTAATCATAAAATTTTAATCATATATTTTCAAATCTATTTTCATGCATACATGATTTTCCAAATATCAAGTGATCAATAACATTGATAGCTAAAATAAAAATCTGAAGTCGCAATTTTGCTTCTTGCAGAAAATCATATTTTTGCAATCATGAGGCCATCCTCATATTGCTTGGATTTTGCAAGTGGGAGTACTCATCCCTTGCTTACGCATGTTGCCCAAAACCTGGACATCCACATAGAACATGTCATCCTCACACCGTTTTAAATCATCCAAACAATCAAAGTTAACATCAGCAATGTAAGACAAGCATATCGATGGTTAGCATGATTCAAAACCATCACAGGAGATAATTGTCTCCCATAAGCAACAGGAGAACTAGCAATCTGAAGTTTTAAAACCTGTTCTCAGTCATGAGATCCTTCTCATGGCACATGGGAACTTCCTACCATGGGTTCCATTTGGGCATAACCATACTACTCTACTCAGGACATTCTACCTGAGTCCTCAGAAAGTCCTCCTATGTATGTCCATACACACAAGGGCCATTTCCTCATGGAACCATAAGTTCACATGCATGCCTCCTCAGCCTATACATAGGATCCACTTACCTGGATAATATCCTTCAGTGAACTTCCTGCAATGTCCTACATGTCCCACAAAATACCTTACATAGGTTAACTTTCTTGGATAAAGGCAATTCATCAAAGCCTCAATTTTTTCAAGGGCTATAGATATTCCTTTATCTGAGATAACTTGACCCAAATGATGAATTATATCCCATAGAAGTCACATTTTCTCAAACCTGCATACAAATTATGCTTCCTAAGCAATTTCAAGTTCAGCCTCAAATGTTCCACACATTCTTCCTCATTCTTAGAGAAAATAAGAATGTCATCAAGGAAAAACAAGAACAAACCTTTCCAGATAATTACTAAAAACATTATTCATGAGGCACGTGAATGTAGCTGGTGCATTTCTGAAACCAAATGATACCACTACAAAATCATAAGATCCATACCTTTATCTGAAGGTTGTCTTATCGACGTTTTCATCCTTGAATCTTACCTAATGGTCACCAGACCCTAAGTCAATCTTGGAAAATACCTTTGATCCTCTCACTTGATTAAATATTTCATCAATCCCAAGAAAATGATACATTTTCTTCGCAGTGACTTTGTTCAAATTCCTGTAACCAATACACCACGAGAGTGTATCATCTTTCTCTTTCTCAAACAAAACACCCTTGGTTTGACATACTTCTTTTACCACAGCTCTTCCAGCTACATCATCATCTCTAGCAAGTCTAGTGTACTCACCCTGTAGGTTTTCTTGTACATTGATGCATTTCCCAACACAAGTTCAATTTTGAGATCAACATCCCTCTTTGGAGGAAGCCGTAGAACTTCATCAGGAAAACATGCTCGAATTCCTATAATATATGAAATCCCCCCGGTGTAGGATTATCATTCTACAGTGCTTCTAGAACATGAGCTATGCACACATTGCAACCTTTCCCACATAACTTCTTCAGCTGTATTGCTGCATTCTTCCTAGAAAATATCACCTTTAGAATTCCTTTCACAACACCTGGGTCTCCTTCTTCATCCAAGCATGCAAAATTCTTATTGTAACAATCAATATTTGTTCTATGTGCTTCTAACTAATCCATTCCAATCAGAATGTCATGAGAACCAAGTGGTAGAACATTCAAATCTTCATAAGTGACCAACCATTCATAACCAATGGACATTCCCTTACCATCTCACTAACCTTTTCCTTAGTTCTAGTGGCTAGTTGAACTAACCATAACCTTCTATGCTTTGAATTATTCAAAGTGCACTTCTCATAAGCCCACGAGTGATATAGTTGTGAGTGTATCCAAGGTCAATCGAAACATAAAATAGTTTGCTCATCAATATTACCCTCAACTTCCATGGTAGTTAGTTGATGTTCTTCCTTTGTTGATTTAGGAGGTGAGAAGGTTTGAAAACTTTCTTCCTTGGGTCAAGCTTCACATCCTTCTTGTGATAATTTCTTGTACTCCCTTCCATCACATGCTGGTAACTTCTTGAAACAATATAGCCTCTTCCCATGTCATGAAAAATTCTAATCGCTATCTTTCAGTAACACTATTATAAAATAATGCAAGTGTCTTCCTGTGTTCATTTCCATGAGACCATGTCATCTCATCCTTGAATTCAGAAAAACTTATTCGTTTAGTCCATGCCAAGGATACATGGATACTCCCCTACTTCTCCATTTACCTATGGGGAAACCTTACAAGGTTCGGCACATGTTATTCCTACAAGTAGACACAATCCAACAATGTTGAAACATTGAATTTATTATCTCCCATTGACTTTGTTAACAACGAATTCTTCTATCGGTCTGAATCCTCCAAAGATTTGATGAGGTGTTAAGCTAGTCCTTATTCTGTACCATATTTTCTAAGATGATGCTATGTTCTTCTTCACAACAATGAACATATAACCCTGTCATTGGTCCAATTATGTCTTTTCTCGAAGCATCCACCCTATGCCTCACAACCTACATAGATACACCATCTAAATGTGCTTCAACACCATCTTCATATGGTATACCTTCATTCATAACAAACCTATTTTTTCTTCCATAATTTCTTCTTCCAAGGTCACTCCCTTGATTCTACTTTATAGAAATGTCCTTGTACATTTATTTTTCTTCCTTCAACTTCTTATCATCTTCAACCAACTTTCTCAGGGGGATGACGGGGTCAAGGGGGGCTTTCTCACTTGTGTCTTCCACCACTACAGTGCAGGTCGAGGGTGGAACCCTCATTTTTTTTTTTGTAAATATTTCATTTTCGTGCAATCTGTTGCATAAGATCACTGCCATTTTCCACCTTTCTGGTCCCTATAAATCCCCCTAAAAACCTGCAAAAATTGTCTTTTCTAGAGCAACTTAGTTTTTTCACCTGATCGAAAAACTCACCAAAGTTTCCTGATATATCGACGCGACTCACATTTTCCCTTTCGACGCGTTGGAAAAACTCATCATTTATTTTCGATCAAAAAACCAATCAAGCTTTTTCGGTGTATCAACATAAATTCCTGAGTTCATTCGATGTATCGACAAAACTCATTGTTTCTTTCTGATCAGAAAACTCAACAAATGTTTTCGATGTATCGAAAAAAACTTACCAATTTCACCTGACATGTATCGAAAAAAATCGTTTTTTCTTTCCGATATGGAGTTTTCGACACTTCAACATTTTTTTTCAAAATTTTTCTTTCTTTCCTTGGGATCGATAGAACTCATCCAAGATTCATCGAAAAGTCATCTGAGATGCATCGAAAATCTCATCCAAGATGCATCGAAAAAATACCATAAGTTTTTTGATGTAACCATACTTAGAAATTTTTCAGAAAAATTTCTTCCCTTTCTCCTGTCATCGGCTCGACTTGCCAATTTTTCCCACCGTGTATCAGAAAAACTTACTAAACGCGGCCGATGTATTGGAAAAACTCACTGAGTTTACCTGATTTCTCAACACTTAGAAATTTTTTGAAATCTTGTTCTTCATTTCCCTTCGTCAGCTGAACATGCCATCGACTCAACTCAACCAGTTCAACATACATTGTATTGGCAGCACTCAGCCAACTAAGACGATATATGAAAATTTCCAACACTTAAGAAAATTTTGGAAAATTTTATGTGTCTCACACATTTTTCATGTATTGGGGAGAGGGTAACCTTTCCTCTATCACTTCTCTTCATGGCCCATCGAATCCCATGCTGCAACATGAGCTCTAATAGCACACTTTCATGCCCCCACCCATCATCCCAACGATGGAGAAGATGTGACCAACACCCTGCTATTGTCAAATGGGAAAATTGGCCTCATTAACATAAAAAAAAATGCATTGGGTTAAAAAAATACATAGATGCATAACAGTTGCAATTATATAGAGGATACAAATCAACCATACAAGCATTCCATGTGTTCATCATAATTTTTTAAAAGAAATACAGATGCAAAGGTAAGTAAACAAGAATAGAAGTAAATAATTATCTTGTGATTGCGTTGTCTCGCAACTAGCTACGTTGCTGCAATGTTCCACCCAACCGTAGGCTAGTGTGCTCGTCAAAATCTCAGCATCACTACTACCTCCAATCCAAGCATGATCCCACAAGGAATGAAGGAACAACACACTTACACACATATCCAAAGACATATCAAAACCCACCCAATCCAAAACTACATTTCAGTTTCTCGAGCTGCTAGGGAAACAAGCAAATACAGTATGAGTTCCTTCGACTTACTCACCCAGGACAACAATCATACCCAAGCATTTCTATACCCTCTACCATGGGGGTCTCTTGGACTTAATCATACAAAAAATCACCAGCATGCATTCATAGTAAAAGTACAATTGCTGGGTAAAGACAAAAATGTCCGAGAAGCCCAAAACGAAAAGGAAACAAGGGTAAAACAACCCTCTAATATCAATTTCGATTTCTAGAGATCTTTTGGCCCTAACGTGGCCAAAAGGAACTCAACAAAACCCAAGAAAACATGGGTCTCTTCTCCCACTTGCTGGACATTACCAAAATGATTTCGAACTTGGAAAACAATGAGGAACTGCAACCAAATCGTGGGGAGGGAACCCACCCATTGGTCATTACAAAAATGAATTCCTAGCCCAGGGAAATTGAAGAAAATGGCTTCCCATGTGAGGGAAAACACATAGCAAACCATATACGGGTTTTCAACCAAGAAGAAATTGGGAAAATTGGGAAAAAAAAACCCCGTGAGTAAAATCTAATACCACTAACATTAATGGGTATTGTAGAGGCTAAAACGACCTCCATCCATGCCCAAATCATGGGTCTCCTTTTCCCATTCACTACAAAACTCCAACAATGAAAATATGGGTATGGAAAAATAGAGAAACAAAATAAAAATGTGGAGGTAAGTACTCAACAAGCTCTTGTTGTGTGAGGGAGCCCAAAACTCCATGAGGATGGGTGAGGAAGAGCTCTCCAAGCTTCCCATGCCTGAGAGAGCCTCGACGTGAATGGGAATGGGCGAGGGAATGAAAGGAATGGGTGCATAATTGCTTGGGTATGCATTCCCCAACATTTATTCACCCCACAAGTCAAAAACACACTTTCCAAAAATGAGTGAATTCCCAAATTCAAATTTGACCTCCATACGTTTCCCATCTCAAGGCAATAATTTCCTTTAGCAACTTTATATGACTAGGCATAAAAGAGAAAAAGGGTATTTGACCACTCTATGGGTTTTTTCTTTGACATTTGGATTTTCCCCAATTCGCCCAAAGGTTTGGATATTTCCCCCTCCCTACTCCTTGTGAAATCATGCCCCCATCTCTTTAACGTTGCGGCGCATAGCTAGTTGTGGTATTTTTATTAATTTGCATTTCACATGATGCCTCAAACATATTGTTTCTAGATAGCACATAAACCATCGACATTGATTATTAATCGCTGAAACATAAAGCACTAAATTTATGGTGGAGCCTTTTCCTTGAGCTCCACACCATGATTTAATACAATATTTACATCATATGCAATTAAATACCATGGGGTCAAAAAAATGGTGTTACAAATATGTTGATGGATTGAGATAAAATGAGATTTAGATGCTCAAAATAACAAAAGAGCATATATATACACTATTTGGAGTTCCTTGGATAGATGACATTCTATAGAGCAATAGACCACATATTTCAATTGACCTCATATTTCCATTGAGTGGTGCATCTATTAACCAATTAGAGACCATTGGATGGACAGATGGTACATGGTTTTTGAATTTCCTCGTACACCAACATAGAAGTTTCATTGTACCTCCTCCATTAACTTTATGTAGAGCTTGAGATAGGATAACATGCCAACTATTTTGACATGTTGGGGTTCTAGAGCGCTGGTAGAGGGATGCCCCAAAATCGACCCAATGTTAGGAATAGAGATGTTGAATGACATTTTCCTGCACCCCTTATCTAGCTACCAAGGCCACACATTCCTCCTGTACATTATATCATTACCCAGACACATCAGGCATTTCTTACGCTATCTTAGATGATTTATCGAGACACCACAACTATTGACCAAACAAGGCCCTCTTCCATTGGTGACGTACAACCATGAGCTTTTGATGGTAGAGGACCATTTATTGGTAGGGATAGACCAACATATAATGTTCCTCGGATCAAGCCACACATTTTCACAACGTGTGGTCAATCCTTTTATGGTCGTGGACCAACACATGGTACCTCTATGTCGACTGGTGGTCAAGTAAGGACATTCTAAAAACTCTATTATTGTTCAATTTATTTTTTCCATATTGTACACATATTAGAATATTCTTAATATATGCAATTTTTAATCTTGTAGGATTGTGATTCCTCTAAGGGGGGTGGTAGTGTACCAGGTGTTGTCATATCTAAGGCTCAAACAACCAACACCAAGGTAATATTTCAGCATGACTCATTTTGTTAATACATATCATTTTTTTAATACATGTGTTAGTTAATCAATTTGTTAAATGGTCTAATATTTACAATTTTTGAAGTTCCAGGAACTTTATTTTAAACAAGATGTCGATGAAATTTCTTGTCTTCAAACCCTCTTGGATCTAGCTCCAATCCCTCCTTGGCATGCAAGAAATACCAAGATATTGTTCTAATAGAGCAAGGCTCAATCGGTTGTAGCAGCATTGTAGATGCACTCTCACCCGAGGTATATTTCTATGGATAACTTCCAGAACAGAGTTTCAGCATTAGGGTGAGGGATTTCAGGTACCTTGGTCTTCTACCAAAGTTCCCAATAAAATCTAATGGGTGGGGTGCTTATAGTTATTGCACACCATTAAGTTTCACTACAACTCACCCTTAGAGAGGTATTATAACAATAACCCAATGCACCATAGGCACATTCAACGATAACAGTGCAACAAATACATATAAACTCATTAATAAGCAAATGCATAAACACATAATCACACTAACAAATATCTACACTCAATCACATTAATTAATCACACATTTGACACAGTATCTAACCTGGAAACCCATCTGGGAAAAACCACAAAGGCACTCTTCATCTGGGATGAGAAACATATGTAACCTTTGGTGTGTGCACTAAGCTTCAGACACTATTCTAGATCTCTCTTTCTTGTCTAATATATACATCTTCCTGATCTCATTCTCTTTGGCCTTCTATCACTATTCTTTATGTACTTGACACTACCAATGATCTGCACATAGCCTGGGTCGATTCACTCTCTTCTACACTCATGCACACTCAACTACAGGTTCTTCAGTTCCTCCCTACAATTCAACACACTAACATACAATACAGTGAGACTTGAACTAAATGACCAGATGTTAAAGATACTAACATGATGAGACCCTTGAGAGGATAACCCATGTATATCTAGGGTTTATTTTTATATATATTCTTACAAGTCGCTTTCAACTGAATTCATAAAGTTACCCAACGGGATTCCTTTCCTATTGTATCAACAAATGACAATAGGCACTAATGACATGACTTACAAAATATGCTTTCATATTTCTAGGTTTCACTGACTCTATCCATGCTCACACCCACAAACTTTATGAAGTATCTCTTTCTATCCATTGCGTCACTGCACATCTTCTGACATGGTTAAGTCCGTCAAATCCTTTCCTTGTTCTTTTGTTCCTCACCCATCGCAGACTCTCTTATGTCATGAACTCTCTTCTTCTCCCATCATAACATTCTCTTCCATTGTTTCTTTCCTTATCTTTTTCTTCTTTGTCTTCTTCTATTCTTCTTTTTCCCTATCTTCCCTTCTTGCTACTTCTTCTACCTTTTCTTCCTTCCTTCCACAGTTTCTTCTATCACAACTCATTTTCCTTCTCTCCTTCTTTTGTTCTTCCTTCTTTACTTCTATCTCATGTCCTTTTACTTCCTGCAACTTGACTCTTTTTCATCCTTGGGAGTAATTCTAAATGAATTTTGCCTATCTTTCCCTAGCCCTAACACGCCCCCAACACTCACATGTGGCTCATCCCAAACCACAGAAGGTTATTGTTCCATATTTTTACTTGTGCTCACATGACCTTGAACATATTGCAATATTTTCATTACTTTCATTGTCTCATGTCGCACGTCTTCCTCTGCTTTCTACAAATTTTCAACAAGGTGAGAACTCAGGTGTTTCAATGGTACATGCATTGCTTCTTGTACTCGTCATTGTAATCTCTGATATACAAGATGAATAACATCAGAAACTATTTTAGCTTCATGTTGCATCTCTTCAACTTTATTTGCTTGTTTTTTTTGTTACATGCGCAACACCATCAGTTATTGCTACAATTTCTTCATTATGTCTCCTTAGACATCCTTTGTGCTAAGGGTAACTATTGCATATCAATATTCAATCGAGTTACGTATGTCTTAGTTGTGCACAACCCCTCTGGGAATTTCTCTAGTTCGACGTATTCAATTAAAGCCTCCCAAGCCTCAGAGACTTGGTCAATAGCCTTAACACATAGTGCTTCTGTTTCTTCTATCTTCTTCGCAACTTATGCTGCTACTTTTTTTCGTTCCTCCAAGAATTTGGGTGGTGTTCTTTCTCTTATCTGCACCTCTAACTTTGTGACTTTCTTTCGAAGGTCTTCTGCTATTTCGCCAAGTCGACTGACCTTGGTCTCTCAAAACATTTCCTATGTTATGCCTTCTTCTGCAAAATTTGTACATGCAAGGGCTACAATTCTGTCAATCCTCTGCCTATTTTATTCATACGTATTTTTCTTCTACTCTACCTATACCACTACATGATTCATCTTATTAATACTTCTATTTGAAACTTTTTCCTGTTTAATGAAGGTGCCTTCTGTTAATTTTATTTATGTGACTGCAAGGTTTTGTAGTGCAAATACCTTGGTCATGTGCATCTGGGAAAAATCTATGAATATCATCCCTAAGCTTCTGGAGACATAATTAAATTCTAGGGTTCCTATATCAAGCACTTATCTTGAGAACTATGTTCTTATCACTAGAACCTGCATTTGTATTTCAGCTTCTCGCTCTTAAGAAGTTCTAGGCATATCCTACAATTGAGTTATCTAAGGCACACAATCTATTGCAATTATAACCTCCTCAATAGTTTTACATAAGACTTTAATCAAATGAGTAATAGTACCCGTAATCTCTGTTGGTCGCTTGTTTAATCTCTGAAAGCTTGTCTCTATGATTTCTGTCAACACTTTAGTGAACTGCATCAAATATTCCTCATCAATGTTGAATATATTTCCATCTATGTCATCCTTTCTCTTTATATTTCGTCTAGACTCTGCGTGGTCTGTATCGACCTCCTTTCCTTTGTTTTCTAAATCTTGATATATTGGAGTCGAACCTAGCCTTCTCTTAGTTAGATCCTCATCTTGCACATCATTGTGTACGTCATTTTTAATTGATCTTTCTATTGCAACAATGGTGGTTTGTCCAGTTCTATGTTATCAACTATTATTTGGTCCTCTGAGATAAGGACATGCCATTCTTTTGGTCATTCATCAACAAGGGATTCAACTTCTTCTTTACTTAGTAAGAAATGCATCGCCAACCATTGGCATTGTGGGTATTTTTGTCACTGCATCCTAACATAATGTGGCCCAATATGAAACTTAATGATTTGAAAGAACTAGACAACAGTGCCCTCACCAAGTCCCATTTTCTTCTGCACCTGATCCCTCATGGCCTCTCCATGCATTAAAAAATTCAATATTAGTATTTTGTTTCCTTTCCTTGTTTTTATGTGTGCACGAGAGATTCTTCGATCTAGCTCCATTGTAGTGAGCTAGTATATCCATGGGTTGATAGTTTGGTTGGTTGACCATACAAAAAATGAAATAAAAACTAACATCCACACATAGTGGAAAGGTTTACCACTTTCCTGCGATATACATGTGTATTCTAGTAATTCATTGAGCAAAAATTTCAATGAATTAATGTGAGCTCACTCTGCACAGAGTTTGGCTAGTGCAACCGCACATATAGTACATTAGGTTAGTCTCAATTTGAAAACATTTACAATATAATACCTTCATAGAAAAGATAATAGTGTATTCATTAATGGACGAGATGAGGAACAATATCTTGGCCCTAACAAAGTCATACTTGTCCTTAACCCTTTCTATCATCACTTTTTCCTGGTCTTTTTGTAGATATTGCACTGGTTCTATACCTAATAGTGGGAGACCTTTTATCACTGCAATTATCTTGACATGCATAGAATATACTTCATCTAGACAAAGAAATCCTCCATGAAATGATACCAAGAATTGTCGTACAAATTTATTAACTTTTGCAATGCGACCGAAGTGTGGCATGTATAGAAACAATAACAATCAAGACCGTTCTAGTCCTCTCTCCCATTCCATTGGGATGAAACCCTTCAGGAAGTTTGGTGTAGGCTACAAAACTACCATATAATTCTTCATGTCCAAGTATTTTTGTTTCTTGTTGTCATGGTTATCAAAGGATAGCTTCTACATGTTTAACAAAATATCCTTCAGTACCTTAATTCCTTGTGGAATCACTCGCATGATAAGTGGAGCCCCCAAATTCTTTGGAATTCTTAGCTTTTGGGCATCTGCATGCCTTGGTGGGATGTATCAGGATAACAAATGTTTGGTTTTAAAGTCTCTATCCTCCCGAGGTACTAGTGATAGTGTTGGTGGTGTTATTTATTTCGCTTTCTACTTCCTATTACCTGTGCGCTTTACCCATGTAGTTTTAGAGGGACCCAATAGGTCTACAATTGATTTTATGGATGTCCTAACTGGATGGACTGGAAATTTCTCAACAACTGGAGGAGCCTATTGCGGTGGTGGGACATATCCCATTGTATCTTCCAGGATTTGTGTAGGTGATGTAGTCACAGCTTCAGACTCAACAGCTAAACTAGCACTAGAGATAGAAAAAACCATGCTCTAGTAACCTTCTTTCACTCTTTGAAATTTCTGGTAACAATGTCTCTTCTCTCATACAAATAGAATGAAATCAATTCGACACAAGGTTGATAGCATGCAACCATTTTTCCCCAAGTTGTTCTTCAAACATGCATGAAATCAATACAAAAGAATTTATCCTTTTAGCCACATGGGTACATCATCCAAATAATTAAGGAAAATTTTATACACACTACTATTTATTTGGCACATCGAGTGGTAGTTATTAGCCAGAAATAACGCCACCAAATTTCCTTGTATTTTTCAAATGAATGCCTTGCAACTCTCATATCGGAAATGACTAACATCCAACTGTCATATATATGCTCCTTGTATTTCTCTCAACAATTCCGCACTTCTTTCGACCTGTTTTCTTCCCTTCCTCAGATCTCATTTTCTTGCAAGACACTATGTCTCTTCAGCATGAATTTCTGGTCTGTCCCAAACATCAAGTTTGGGAGACTTTGTATATTTAATGTGGCAGACTAGCAATCGAGGAACAAAAATTTTCCTCTTCCTTTTTCTCTTTTTCTTTCTTTTATTTTATGCATCTAATTCACATTTATCATTATACGACTTCATCCGACTTCCATTCACCAATCCTTGGACCTGTATTCCATCTAAGTTTTGCAATTTCAATACTCCTGCATCAGTGATCTTTGTAATGATATACGGTCGTAACCAATGTGCTCTCAAGTTTGTCCTATTATATTCTTACAAGTTGTGCGGTAAGATCATAATACAACTCAAATTTTCTTATCCTAGTCAACTCTTTGAACGTTGCAAACCTTTTTTAATGCATTCTTTAGAATTTTGTTAAAGATTTCGACAACTCCTTTTTCTTGAGGGTGATAAGGCATTGTCTTTCTATGCTAAATATTGAATTCCTTTGTGATTTTTGCAATCAATTGGTTGACAAAGTGTGTACCTTGGTCACTTAATATCTTATTCTTTATACATTACCAAATAAACCATATAAATGTTAAGTGCAGTAGGCACCATTTCCATGAGAAGTGGAGCTCCCAAATTCTTTAGAATTCTCACCTTTGGGGCATTTGCACACCTTGGTGGGATGTATGGGGATAAGAAATGTTTGGTTTCAAAGTCTCCATCCTCCCGACCTACTAGTAATGGTGTTTTTGGTGGTGCTATTTCTTTCACTTTCGGCTACCTATTACTTGTGCACTTTCTTGATGTAGTTTCAAAGGGACCTGGTAGGTCTATAATTGATTTTATGGATGTACTAATTGGATGGACTAGAACTTTCTCAATAATGGAGGAGCCTATTGCTATGGTGGGGCATATCCCATTGTATCTTCCATGATTGGTGTAGGTGATGCCGTCACAACTTCAGACTTAACAGCTGAACTAGCACTAGAGATAGAAATAACCATGCTCTAGTAACCTTCTTCAACTATTTCAATATGCTGACAACAATTTCTCTTCTCTCATCCAAATAGAATGAAATCAATTTGATATGACTTCATTTGACTTCCATTCAGCAATACTTGGACCTCTATTCCATCTAAGTTTTGCAATTTTAGTGCTCCTCCATCAGTGATCTTTGTAACAATATACAGTCATAACCAATGTGCTCTCAACTTTTGTAGATTCTTGAAAAATTTACTGTCATACATAAGAACAATTCCTTCAACCCCAAAGTGCTTCCTCTTAATGTGTCAATCATGCCATGATTTTTTCCTTTGTTTTTCAACATTTTGGTGAAATCCCGCGACAAAACATTTTTCTTCCATGCGAACAATTTGCAACAATATTTCTTCGGCAACATCAACATATGTAATCTCTGTGATCACATCAGTTCTTCAAATTTTTGACACAGAGTTTGATAGCATGCAAAGATTTTCCCCCTAGTCGTTCTTCAAATCTATGGGAAATCAATAAAAATAATTTATCTTTCAGCCCCATCGGTACATCATGAAAATAAAGGAAAATTTTAAATACACTGTTGTTTAAGTGGCAAATCGAGTGTTAGTTATTTCCATAAAGACAGATGTGGCCATAAAGAACACCTTAAAATTTCCTCGTAT
The DNA here is from genome assembly GCA_001517045.1 of Pseudotsuga menziesii. Lineage (NCBI taxonomy): Eukaryota > Viridiplantae > Streptophyta > Pinopsida > Pinales > Pinaceae > Pseudotsuga > Pseudotsuga menziesii. Next base: position 1,007,073 of record LPNX011002867.1, on the reverse strand, counting down.
TTTTCAAATATATGCCCTGCAAATCCCATATCGGAAATGACTAACATCCAATTGTCATATCTACTCTTATCATATTTCTCTCAACAACATCACACTCCTTTCCACCTATTTTCTTCCCTTCCTCAAATCTCCTTTTCTTGCAACACGCTATTTCTAGTCTTCGCCAATTTAATGTGGCAAAATAGCAATCTACGAACAAAATTTTTCCTCTTCCTTTTTGCCTTTTTCTTGATTTTATTTTATTCTTATAAGTCACACTTATCATGATACGACTTCATTTGACTTCCATTCACCAATACTTGGACCTCTATTCCATCTAAGTTTTGCAATTTCAGTGATCCTCCATCAGTGATCTTTGTAAAGATATATGGTCATAAGCAATGTGCTCTCAACTTTCGTAGATTCTTTAAAAATTTACTATCATACATAAGAACAAGTCCTCCAACCTCAAAGTGCTTCCTCTTAATGTGTCGATCATGCCATGATTTTTTCCTTTGCTTTTCCACATTTTGATGAAATCCTGCGACAAAACGTTCTTCTTCCATGTGAACAATTTGCAACAATCTTTCTTCGACAACATCGACATATGTAATCTCTGTGATCACATAAATTATTCAAATTAGGAAAATATACTCCATAGGAATCATAACTTCTTGTCCATACACCAACTAGAATGGAGTTTGTCTTGTTAGATTCTTAGAAGTTGTGCGATATGCCCAAAATACAACTCAAATTTTCTGATCCTAGTCGTATATTTGAACTTTACAAACCTTTGTTAATTCATTCTCTATAATTTTGTTAAATACTTCAAGAAATCCATTTGCTTGAGGGTGATAAGGAATTGTCTTTCTATGTTGAATATGGAATTGCTTTGTGATTTTTGCAATCAACTAGTTGACAAAGTGTGTACCCTGGTCACTTATTCGAATATTTGGGCATCTAAATCATGTCACCGCATTCTCAAATAAGAAATTTGTAGCAGTACAATCCTTCAGTCACATTCCTTTATCCCATCTCGTTGAAATCTTGAAGAACATCTATTGAGTACCTATCATGTGGCTTGAAGCTCGAGTGTCAATATACCAAGTTCTAGAGGTGTATATAGTCAACAAGGAATGCTCCCTCTCAGTCTATATGTCTATGATAGTGGTGATATATACTCTCTTTCTCTAAACATGTTGAGCAGAAAGACAAAAATATTTCTTGAATATTGTTATATACTTAATCTATGCTGAAGTTATAGACTAATGATTCTTCTTCTTTTTCTTGTTTGGACATTGCGAGGTATAGGGTCAAAATCCTTGACAAGCAAAGGACTTTACTTTTCTCAAATGCTTCTTATATCCACTATGTTGTTGTTGTTGCTTATCCCCACCCTACTCGGGTCCTTTTTTGTACTCCTTCTTCCTATTTCCATCCAAATCCACATTAAACCTCTCTGGGACTCCTCTTGCACGAAATCATCCTAGATTTTATCCCATGAAGGAAAGTTATCCATGGAAACTATTTCCTTGACAAAAATATCCCAAGGCTTTGTAACCCCATTCATAGTTGTGCACACTAGCTCAATGTTAGAAACAAACTCCTTAATTGTTGCAACCTCGTCTCTCGCCTGAGATATCCTAGTAATATAGGAAGTCACTCCCTCTACTCTCGCCATTTTAATACTCTTCAATTATTCCCTTAACACAATTTTCTATTCTCTGTAAAACTCTTGTACAAGCTAGTCAAAGCATCCTGCATCTTATATGTACAATATTTACCTAATATCCGAGGAATCACATGGTATTTAACTAACTACTTAAAGAAATATCCTTCTATCCCTAACGTGATTTTTCTCCAAGGTAGCAAGTGCTTGTGCATGAGTGGGAGGTGGAACATGAATTGGGTGAGCCTGCGTGTGATTAACCACTTCATTCGACATTTAATATTCCTCGAAGATAAGAACTATCCTAGCCTTCCATGGGTCAAAATTTCAAATCCCATCAATCGTATCCTCTAACCTAACTCATGTAGCCATTTCATTGCAATTTCAAACTTCAACAAGTTGTTTCTCACTTACAAAAGAAGCTAACTAAGAATTTGAAAGTTCCAATGTAATAATCTGCACCCAAGCTCTAATACCATGATAATTTTATGGGTATTTTACCACCCCAATTTCAAGTTACTTGGTCATTGTTTAATGCCCAACCCAATAGAAATTTCTATTGTAGATGAATTGATTTCTTATAAAAAAATTGTACGTGAAACACTCAAAAAATCAGTAATGTAGGAAGCATAAATTTACTCACCATGTCACACACAAGAAAAAATTTAGGCATCATATTTTTGGCAAATTTCCAAGGAAAAACCACAAGGGGAAAACCTATTTGAGAGAGTAATTTGTATTTATTCAGAATGAAAGGTAGAAAAAATTAATAATTTCCAAGTACAAATTATCTCAACCATAAATATGAAGGATTCCTCGAAAAGTGTGCACATGATGCATCAAAATGCGATTAATAATTTCCAAATACAACTTATATCAATGATAAATATGAAGGATGCCTTGAAAAGTATGCATATGATATGTGAAAATGCATGCAACGTGTCTAAATTATGTCTAAATTATTAAAGATAGATATTCAGAAAATATATATTTTGTAACTTATTTTAATTAATAAATAACATAAAAATCAATAATAAACTTTAATATGTATTATCTACCATATGTCCTGAGAAAAATGGCACCATATAAAATTCAAAACTGCCAATATAAAATAGACAGTGAACCATTTTAATAAAATAAATATTGAACCATATAAAAATGTCAATATAATAGATTTATGAAGCACCAAATGAGACAGAAATAAAATATGGTTTCAGAAGTACCAAATCACACTAAATTATGCAACTGTTGATTGGAAAGAGAGAGGCATTTCAGTGTTAATGTGGACATTTGAAATAAAATAAGATACAACTAATAAATAAAAGATAACTTACTAGTATATTCTTCATACACCCATTAACATCAACTTGTGGTGAACCTTCCTTGCTTTCACTTCTGCATCTGCAAAAGGAAATGAAATTTCATGAAGAAACTCAAATGAGAAAACATTAAGCAGTAAGCAGAGAACACTAAGTAGTAATCAAATAAGTAGAGAACACTAAGTAGTAGATAAATAAATAAATAAAAATGGACATATAGATTCCAGGGCATTGCTCTTTAGGAAGCTCAGTGGGATGATCCTGTTGGAATCAAGAGTATTGCATGACCATGTGTTAAGGGTTCCTTGGAGCACCATCTTCCTCAGACAGCTCTCTTCATGACACTTTATGATGTTGATTGTAATGGGTGAGCACATAATCATTTCTTCTACATGTAATACTATGTGAAAATGTCATGGGTTTATACAACCACTTGTTAGTAGGTCAATTCCACTTTTATGTTAGATAAATTATATACCATAAGTTTCCAAAACCATCGACTCATTGGTAAATTATTATTTTCTAGGAGAGAAATAAATTTTGGGAGAATAAAAACAAATTAATTATTTACGTAACTGTAAACTTGAATTTTCAAATACACTCAACTTGAAGGGTTTCGAAAAAATATAAATGTGAAAAGAGATAGAATCAATATTGTTTTATATTAAGAGAAAAATTTAACAAGAAATATGAAGAGAAGTCTTATTTAAGAAAGCTAAAATTGTAATTATGTTTTGATGTGGTTCAAACAAAGTGATTGGTGTCTATTGCTAAGTTGGTTCTTTTTGCTTAGCGGTGGGGTGTATCCAGTATGTCGTGCATGTGAATGTGAGTAAGAGTATGTTTTTTTCTCAGAAGGATTTGCATCTTAGTTGATTGGCGTCTTCGCTGGGTTGAGTTATATAAGTATTTGTAATAGTAAGTATACATCTACCAAGATGGTATAAATAAAAGTTTTTGTAGTTTTCTCTTCAAAGTGTATACACTTAAATCTAATGTTTTGTCTTTTATAACTCATAGATATTATGTGTTATTGTTTTATTGGGTTGATTGAATTTAAATAAGTAAAAAGTAATATTGTTAAATTTTGTGATAATATGGATATTCTTGAACTTTAAAATTCCATCAACTAATTTCAATACATATGGATCACATAAATCAGCCAAAAATGAATCTCATAAATAAATCAACGACATATGAATAAGGACAAGAAGAAGGACAGGAAACCCAAGAAGACCAAAAGAGATATTTAAAATGTTCGATGTAATACTTGTGATGAAAAGGGACACTTGGAAAGAGATTGTCCCATCCAGAAAAGGAGACACCATGCTAATGTTGGATAAGATGATGAACAAACAAACAAAAGATTCAAATGAGAGAAGGATGATTCATATGAATAGTATGTGCTAATCTCAACACTTACTCACATTATCACACACGGAAGCTATGATTGGCTCATGGATAGTGGAGTTTCCAAACACATGACTGGATACAAGGAATCATTCGTTAATATGTCTGAACATGAGTCACCTTAGAAGGTGAAACCTGGCGATGATTATCAATGCCCCACAAAAGGGAGTGTCAAATCTCCATACAAGATTGACTCTGGGAAATCCTTAAGGATGAAGGATGTGATATATGTTCTAGGATTGAGGAAGAATCTTTTTTCCATATCTGCATTAGATGCCAAAGGGAATTAGGGTTTCATTTTTCGATGGCCAAGTGCTAATGTGTCTCATAGGAAATACAATAGAGCATGCAACAGTGATTGGAGAAGAATATGGGGGCTTGTACAAGTTGAAGGGACAGTCTGAACAAGCATTGGTTCATTAGTTAAGAGAACAAAATGAACTATGGAGAAAAAATATTGCACATGTGCACTAATAGAGCACTACCAATGGCAATATAATGAGTCTTAGGACCGCTAGAGATCTAGCAAAATCATGAAGGAATTTGAAAAGGATGTGGAAAATGAAATAATGCAAAGAATATTTTTTCCAGGAGTGAGCACAAGGCTAAAGGAATATTGTAGATGGTACACTTGGATGTACATGGACCCATGTCTTCTATCTCAATAAGCTGGTATTTGTACTATGTTTCCTTTATATCTAATTTCTCACATAGCACTTGCCATCTATTTCTTGAAAGAGAAAAGAGAAGTTTTCAACAAGTTCAAGGAACATAAAGCATTGGTGGAGAGCTTGAAAGATAGGAAAATCAAGATTCTATAGTAAGATAATGGCAAATAGATCACTTCAAAAAAAAATCAAGGAACTATAAAGAGAATCTCGGATTAAGAGGGTGTTGAGCACTCGATACAATCCTTGGAACAATGGGGTTGCAGAACAAAAGAACCAGGACATAATGGGAGCAATGATTGCAATGTTGCTTGATGAGGCTCTTTCTATACACCTTTGGGCGGATGTGGCAAGAAAAACTATGTATGTATAATGTACTCTTCATCGATTACTTGAAAACAAGAGTCCTGAAGAGGATTTCTCATGAGTGAAGCTAGAAATAAGCAATCTCAAAGTATTTGGTTTCAAGGTGTACATACATGTCCCAAAGGAGAAGAGGACAAAGTTCGATCCTTCTCAGAGGAAGGATGTTTTCATAGGGTATAGTGATACATCAAAGGCCTACCAAATATACTTCTGAGGATTCAAGAATATCGAGAAGAGTAGATATGTAACATTTGATGAAGACTGAACATACTTCATATCTAGGAGGACTCCTATCTAGGAAGTCGAGGAACCTGAATAGAGAAGAATTCAAGACATTGAAATTGGAGAAGAAACTCTAGAAAACCCAAAATATAATGACATGATTGAAGAACTTGTAGAAACTACCATTGAGGAGGACTCCCACAAGAGGAAACCAACATGGGAACGAGAGATCATATGAGAAGCTAAAAGTTATGGTGCTCTAGAAGGAATACATAGAGACAGAAAGATGAAAAATACCTATAATAGCTATCTATCCCTCTTGTGTGACATCATTGAAAGAGAACCTTCCACCTATGAAGATGATACATAAAATAAAGAATGAAAGGATGTGATGATCGAGGAATATTACTCGATCATGAAGAATGATGTATGAGAGGTTGTTCCAAGACTGGAGAAGAAGTCTGTCATGACTTCAAAGTGGATCTACAAAATCAAACATGATGCAGATGGCGGCATCAAGAAACATAAGGCAAGGTTCGTAGCATGAGGATTATCACATAGAAAAGGCATAGACTATGAAGAGACATTTGCACCTGTGGCAAGGTACACTTCCATAAGGATCATACTTACTTTGGAAGCAGTTATGAAATGGAAAGTACACTAGATGGATGTCAAGAAATATTTCTTGAACGATGTTTTCGACAAGGAAGTGTACATGGAATTTCCACTGGGATTTGAGACACGTAACATGAATACCCATGAGTGAAAATTAAAGAAGGGATTGTATGGATTAAAACAAGCACTGTGGGCATGGTACGATAGGATGGATAGCTTCTTAATGAGATTGGGATTTACCAAGAGTAAATCAGATTCAAACATCTAGTTCAAGGTGGAAGATAGAATACAAGTGATACTCCTACTATATGTCGATGAATTATTTCTAACACGCGATGGGGAAATAATTATAGATTCAAGGAGGATACTTGCTACAGAGTTTGACATGAAATACCTAGGTAATACAGGTAGGAAATTTAATGTATGCATCTGGTAGGAAATACGACATAAATTTAAGATGAAAAAATTTTAAATTATTATTCTTTAGTGTAAGATTTAAGATCAATTTTAAAATTTAAATTATAAATAGTTTATGTTGTTATTTGTCGTACATTTGTTTTACACTTTTCATTTCTTAGAGATGGCATTATAATGTGTGTTTATTTTTATAATGATATTTTATTTGTATTCATGATTGTAGTGGCTACTATGGACCACAATGCAAATATTTTGAGAGTTAGTGGTCATTTGAGAGACATCAGTTCTCCTTGGAAGGGTGGAGATGAATGGTGTCTCTCCTTGTTAGCATCATTGCTGACCATATTGGATAGCATCAACAGATTAAATGATGCTTTGTATAGCATAGCATCATATAGGGAGAGAAAAATACAAGAATATGATCATGGATTGAGCTATAAAGAGATTAAAAATATCAAAATATTAAAAGAGCATATATATATACACTATTTAGAGTGCCTCAGGTACATTCCAAAGAGCAATAGACCACATATCTCCATTGAGTGGTGCATCTGTTAACCAATTAGAGACCATTGGATGGAAAGATCATAAATGATTTTTTATATTACCTTCCACAACAACAAGAAAGTACCATTGTAATTCCTCTATAAACTTTATACAGAGTTTGTGATGGGATAACATGTCCAAGCCTCTATAGCAAGGTGTCTTTCAGGAACTGGTCAGTAGTGGACAACTTGTCGGTCTCAAGTTGTCTATATATTGTAGAAAAATCATAGTCTACCAAATACAATTGCATACAAGTAGTGATGTCGTAACCATACATACTCATCAATGTAAACAGTAGATTAATGGGTGGTCTGCTGAGACAATGGGTTGCGGCATTGACTTTTCCTTTATGATACTTAATTTCCAACTTAAATTGTTGCAGGTACTTAATAAACTTGAGTTGTCGAGTCATCTGTAGTTTTGACTGGGATGGAGTGAACTGAAAAGGTTTATGGTCTATGAGGATGATCGTTTCCTTGAAAAGAATGTATTGTCTCCATTGCAGAATGGCATACAGTTCTTTTTCATAAGCTGAGTACCTTCTAACAGTGTCACTGAAAGTCTCAGAATGAAACATGACTAGGAGACATGACTAAGTGATCGTTGCACCAAGGGCATAGTCTGATGCATCCATCTCAATCTCAAAGGGTTGATGCAAATCAGGTAACACAAGTACTAATGTAGTACAAAGCTTGTTTTTTATTTGTTAAAAAGCTTGTTGTTGTGTTGATGTCCACTTGAAGATAGTTTTCCCATTTCCTTCATCAACTGATTCAAAGGATATGCGATGTGGCTGAAGCCAAGCATGAATCATCGATAGAAATTTGCAAAACCAACAAAACTTCTTCATTCATGAATGTTTTGAGGAATGGGCCAATCTTTGAGGATATGTACATTTTCTGCATTATCATGAATTCGTGCAGATTCAATTACATACCCAAAGTATTTGATACTAGTCATCGTAAATGAGCATTTTTTTCCATGTTCATATATAGCTGATGTTGCTAGAGAGTGTCGAAAAATTTTCGAAGTTGTTTGACATGTTATTCCCATGATTGACTGAAAATCAAGATATTGTTAAGATAAAAAATGACAAATTGACCAATGAAAGGTCATAGAAGGTCATCCATATATCTCATGAAGGTTGCAGGTGCATTGGTTAAGCCCAAAGTAATGACTAAGCATTCAAAAAATCCTTCCTTGGTATTGAAATTCATTTTCCATACATCGGTGGACTCCATTGGAATCTGGTGGTATCCCGACTTGAGGTTGATTTTCGTAAAGAAACTAGCACCTTTCATATTTTCGATGGGTTCATCAATCAGTGGAAGAGGGTATGTGTTCTTCACTAAAATTTTGTTGAGAGCCTGATAGTCGATGCACATGCGCTAACTCCCATCTTTCTTTGGAACTAGCACAACTAGACTTCCATAAGGACCGGAGTTGGGGCAAATATGACCCTTGTCGATCAAATCCTGGATTTTCCTCCAAATCTCTTCATTTTCGAGAATGGATCTTCTGTAAATAGATGTGTTAAGTAATGAATAACTAGGAATAAGTTCAATGGAGTGTTTTACTTCACAATGCATAGGTACTCCATCAGGTGCTTGAAATATGTTCCAGTATTCTTCAAGAATGTTGTTGATCTGTTCTTGTCAAGAGCTGCGTTGGTCAGTGAGTTGACTCATTACTGCACTATTCAGTGAATGTTGAGGATTTATCATGACTGATGCAAACTTTTGAGCATGATTGATAAGCTTATTTATTTGTTTGGAATATATCATAGCAATTGTTGATGTGGGCTGTCACTTTGGTATGCCATACAATTGATTTTGGATTTTCACAATCAATTTTTTGAGGCCATGACTGATATATGCCTTGTTGATCCCATAGGTAAGGTTTTCTGAAAATGGAATCAGCTACAGAAAGAGGTGCCACATCACAGAGTACTTCATGTTGAAAATGATTAGTGAAGTAGGTGAGTTTTCATTGGTGGGTGATCCTTAGTTCCTTCCCATCCTTCATCCAAATGACATTGTAAGGCTGAGGATGTGGAGTGGTGAGAAGACCTAATTTCTTCACAAGATCTTTAAAAAAAAGGTTCTTCTCACTACAATTATCCACGATTAGATCTAATGGATATTTATGAACCCATCTATGTGTATGGAATAGGCACTGTCATTCCTCCTCATCGACAATGGTCGAGGCTGTTGGAGCGGTTCAGTTTGAAGCCAAGAAGGTTGATGCATCTAGATCCAATTTTACTAGGGTTCTATCGAACAAGTCGGATGTCGACAATTTTTCCAAAAATGTCTTCCTAGATTTGAATTCTGATGTATCCTACCGTGCTGAACTGTTATAACCACACCATTTCCTAGTAGGAATTTCTTTGTTGATATCCCTCTTGTATTTCTCAAAGTTCTTCTTTTGATGATTAGGATTCAGCGAAGTCGGATAAGAATGATTCTTGAACTTGTCGGAGTCGACTTGTGACTTCTTTTCAGATGCACGACCTACCCGCTTTTTCACAAAACGTACTTTTCCTTTTTGTTTAGCTTCAAGATTGATGGATTAATTAAATGCATCCACAAGCATACTAACAGTTAGAAACTCCATGTCTTTTTGAATGTAAGGCAATAATCTATTGAGGTACTTCAGGACAAGCAATTTCTCTTCTTCTTTGATTGCAAGTCTAGCCATGAGTTTATAGAAATTGTCACGATAACTCTGTATGGACTTGTCTTTCTATTACCTTAGTTGCTTCCACTTCTTACACTATTGTTCAAGACACTTGGGCAAGTAGAACCCCTTTCATACAGATTCAACAAATTTTACCCATGCTTCGACGGGGTCCTCTTTATTTTCCATCTTTGTCGATAGTTTCTCCCACGAGAAGCGTACGTAGGTTGACATATTTAAGGACGTAATGGTGATATTTTCTTCTTTGGAGAGTTGATTCACTGCAAACTAATATTCCAGTTGTTGTAGCCAATTATCAATGGATTCTACATTAATATTTCCATCAAGGTTCGGTATGTCCATATTGATTTACACTTTCAAGTGGCTGATTTTATCATAGTGAGGTCGCGTCAAGGATTCCTCAAAGTTTGTAGTGACTCTCATGATAATCTCACAGAACTGGGAGAAAATTTTGGTTCGCCAGTGAGTGAGTTATTTTTCTATAAGTTGTTCTATCTCATCAGTTTCATGTCTATTGTATGCTTCTTCGACCATATTTTCTCAATTCGAAGGAATTTTCTCCTTGTGTTGCTGAGTTTGTTGAAGAGATTGTTTGCTTGGATCAAAGAATGAAATAATTTGTAAAGTATGTGCATATGGAAAGAATATGAAGAAGATATTTTCCAGTAGTGAGAGAATGAATAAAGTAATACTAGAGATACTACATTCGAATGTATGTGGACCTATGTCTTCTAGCTCATTAAGTGCATATGTCTACTATGTTTCGTTTATGGATGATTTCTCATGTAAGACTTGGATATATTTTTTGAAAGGGAAAAGTGAAGTTTTCAGTAACTTCAAGGAACATAAATCCTTGGTTGAGAATGAGACTATTAAGAATATCAAGATTCTATGGTCAGATAATGGCGTAGAATTCACATCGGAAGAATTCAAGGAACTATGGAGAGAGTCCGAGATTAAGAGGGATTTGAGTACTCCATACAATATTCAGAACAATGGAGTTGTGAAACAAAAGAACCAAACCATCATGGAAGTGGCAAGGGAAATGCTACATGACCAGGATATTCCTATGCACATTTGGCTGGACGAGATAAGAACAATTGTGTGTGTACATAACCATACTCCTCATCCAGTATTTGAAAATCTGACTTCCGAAGAGGATTTCTCAAGAGAGAATCCAAAAGTCATTCATCTAAGAATATTTGGTTTCCAGGGTAACATACATGTCGCAAAGGAGAAACAGACCAAGATCGATCCTTCTGGGAGGAAGGATATATTCATAGGATATATTGATACATAAAATTCATACTAAATATACTTCATCGGATTCAAGAACATCGACATCAGTAAGAGATGTAACCTTTCATGAAGACTCATCATACTTTAGATATATGAGGACACCTATCGAGGAGGTCGGGGAACTTGAAGGGATGAGAGTCCAAGATATGGAAATTAGAGAAGCAATTCCAGAAGACCTTGAAGATCATGACATGATGGAACCTCAAGAACCAGTAGAGACAATCCTTCAAAAGGACTCCCACAAGAGGAAATCAACATGGGAATGAGAAGACCACAAAAGAAGTCTATCGTGACTTCAAAGTGGATCTAAGGGATAAAGCATGATGCATATGGAAGCATATAGAAATACAAGGAAAGTTTCATAGCACAAGGCTTCTCATTGAAAGAAGGAATAGAGTACGAAGAGACATTTGCACATGTGGTGAGGTACACTTCCATTAGGACCATACCTTCTATGACAAAAGTTATAAAATGGAAAATACACCATATGGATCTCAAAACATATTTCTTGAATGGTGTAGTCAAAGAGGAACTATACGTGGATCAACCACTAGGATTCTATACACATGATAGGAATACCCATTTGTGAAAATTGAAGAAGTCCTTGTATGGACTGAAGCAAGCATCGAGGACATGGTACAACATGATGGATAAATTCCTCATGAGCTTTCGCTTTACCAAGAGTAAATCATATTCCAACCTCTACTTAAGGTGGAAGACGGAAGACCTATGATACTCCTTCTATATGTCAATGACTTGTTTCTAACAGGTGTTGAGGAACTCATTAAATATACAATGAGGAGACTTTCTACATAGTTTGAGATGAAATACATAGGTATGATGCACTGCTTATTAGGCATAGAATTGGGGCAGAGTGCATATGGGATTTTCCTTGGTAAAGGAAAGTATGTAGTGGAGATTCTGAAGAGATTCAAAATGTTGGACTGCAAGGAAATATCCACACCTATGGATTCTAACTTGAAGCTTCAAAGTGATGCTTCATATGAGTTGGTTGATGCCACAATGTACCACGAGATGATTAGATCATTGATTTTTCTAACGAATACGAGACCATACATTTTATTTGTGGTGAAAAACCTGAGCCAGTGCCTCACAAATTCGAGATGTGTTCACCTGATAGCTGCAAATCATGTTCTGAGGTACCTAAAAGGTACAATGGACTATCGGCTCAAATATGATGTGAATAAAAAGATTAACCTACACTATTATGTTGATTCAAACTAGGTAGGTAGCGCCACTGACACGAAGGGAACCTTAGGTTACCACTTCAATTCAGGATCTCACATGATATCTAGTTTGAAGAGGAAGCAATCATGTGTGTCACTAAGTACAACCGAAGCAAAGCATGTTTCCTCTTACTAGTTAGTTGCGAGGCATTGTGGCTGGGAAAGTTACTATGTAACTTCTTTAATCTCCAGCTAGATGTGACTTATATGTTATATGATGATCAGAGCTATCTGAAGGTGTCAAAAAACCTAGTTTTCCATGACACGTTGAAGCACATCAAGATCAAGTTCCACTATATCGGGGATATCATACAGAGAGGAGCAGTGAAGCTCCAATACGTGGAAACATAGGATCACATAGCCGATGCATTGATTAGTCCTCTAGTGACAGTGAAGTATGAGTACTTTAGATAAATACTTGTTGTCATACATATTGAGTGATGTGTTCTACCATATCTAGAGAGACACGTTGTTCGAGCATAACATCCTTACGAAGTTCATAGGTTTCTTAGACATAATAATTCATGTAGGTTGTCCTTGGATGCAATCAATCTTGATCTATTTATATGCTAGAAATATTTGATGCATAATATCTCACATAAGCAATGAGACACGTTCTTTTAGTGGGAAAATATTAGTGAAGCAGGATGCTCAGATGTAATTAGTCTTGTAGGTTGTCCTCATATGTAATCCATCCTCGCTAAGCTCATTGGTTATCCTTGGTTGCAATCTATCCTATGATAGGTTATTCGAGTGTAAAATGAGACTTCACGTGTAAAATTAGACATAGCGTGGTACAAAAGCTACATGGATGTAATACGTTGTGAAGGTTGTGTGAACGTAAAATATCCTGAACGCAGGTTGGTCAGATGTAAGAATCCCTTGAGTTTGAGGAGGGAATTTAAAAGGTAATTATGTAGAAGGTTGTTTTCTTGTAATCATTTCTTTATATAGATCTATATATTTGTTCCCATGTTGAGATGATAAGGTCACGAAGCACGATAGGTGCACCTAAGTGGTTCTCCCTTTACAGGTAGAACATAGGTTTACTCTAAATAGATGTAATGCACTAAGTGTGATCCTAGGAGATTCTCACATAGTAGAAGTTGTAGCTTTTCTTCATGAGGTGAAAATTAGCTTAGTTTACTACTATGGTGAAAGAACACAGTAGGTCTGCATCTAAATATTTCTTCTTTGGTTTTTCTTTGTGCAGGACAAAAGAGATGATTTGGATATGACAAGATGAAGGTAGGAGATGCAGGTTATTGTCATGGCAATGGAAAGAAGGTCCTAAAACATTCGTAAGATTTATATTTCTCAATATGTGATGAATATGTCTACCATTGTTTTCATTGTCATGGAAGATTTCAGAAATTCCCCTTTGCATGGGATAGAAGAAACTACTTCTTCTCATTTTGGTGAAGCCATTTTCCCTCTTCTTGAACTAATCGCTGAATCAAAATATTCAAGTTCTCCTTCACCACGATGTATCCTTGATCTTGCTAACATGAAATCACAATGCAATTGTTATGTTGCTCTCATACCAAACTTGATCTGAAATTTTAGGATATTCTAACCATAAAATTGCATTTGAATTTGAATGTTAAATAATCATTAAACATGCTTAACAACAGAAAATTTAAATTCTTTAAATCATTCACAAAGCAAGTAGAAACATATATGTAAACCATAAATAGAATAGACATGTGATAACGGATTTCATCCCTCATGGGATACATCTCTGGGCCTCTTCCAATGGGAAGGTCAATCTATTAAGTCTTTAAAAGCTTACAATTGAGTGTTATGGAAACAGTTCAGAATTATCTATGTTAGAAGCAAAAATAAACAACACCATTGAATTCCTTGTGAAATTCTAATTAAAATGAGTATAAACTTGAATATATTTTCTTGAGACCTCCTCTAGAACACAAAACAAGAACAACCTCTTCCCTACATTTACTGACGGTACTTTCCCACCTCAAGAGCTGTGAATATTAGTGTTTGTACTATCTCAATATCTATTCCCATGCTTAGTCTTGGAATCTGTGCATATGGTTAGCACTTTCCTGCTACACTCTTCCCCTGTGACTCCCAAAATATTACATTTTTAAATGTTAAAATATTTTGTTTTGGCATAGTGGGCCATGGGACATGCGCCCTTTTCCATCCCTGCACTTTCTCTCCATATATTAATGAGATATTTTCGTGGCCTAACCAACGAATGGTTATTGTCCTAATGGTCATGTGTTGCGCTTTAGCAGAAGAGGTCATGGGGTCAAACCCACAGGCCTCTCCTCCTCGCCTCGGTGTTTTGAATGGTGGTTTATATAAAATATACCACATTATACAATGATTATACGATTCGATGGATATAGTTTAACATATGGCGTGTATAAGGTTCTGTTGAGGCCTCGAAAATACCAAGTAACAATAGTAGGGATTATCCCCAATAAACATTCCCAATTAGCTCATTATTGTTTGATATGGAGAATCTATTTGGTTTACGGTCCGACTACAATACGTCAAGTAATGGTTTAAGCTTTCTTTACCGGTTGCAGCTTGGTGTACCATTTAAGTGTATTTTTTGTTTTATTTTATATATGATATGCAAGTGCCTAATCTAAGTGCAAATCGATAGAGATGACGAAGAGTTCACAATGTGATGCGAAGGTTCTTACCTCTCGTCTTATTACCCATTTCACTTCTAAATCACAAACAAATAACAACTATGCTAAGCTAGATAATTCTACCTAACCTATCCCTAGCGAGAAAGATTGTTTTTAATGATGAGTAATTTACTATAAAAACATGGATAAAGAATATTACAGATAGTTGTTTATAATTTAGAATACATGAATGCAGGCACGAAGATAAATAAAGAGATAGCTCATTGTTAGTTAAAACATTCGTTACTGAATATACTACATAAGTTTCATAAAAATAACAGGAAATTATTCATAACATGGAATTAATTAATAAGTCAAAATGATCTCATAGTTCATAGAATAAGCCAAAACATAAATAATTCAACATTCATCCAATCTACATCATGCATTTGAGACTTCACGGCTCCTTCTCTAGCAGAAAATATGGCTTCTTTATTATAAAAGGAAGTACTTCTTCTTTCAATAAATTTCACAAAAAGATAGCATGGAAAATTCCCTCTAACATTTACTTCACCTCTACTTATAAAAACCAAAAATGACTCATGTGTTTCCCTCCAATCTTTTGGGCTTCCTCCACTCTTCCTTTACAAAATTTTGTCCTCTAGTGCATGCACTTAGAAAAAAATAAATAAAAATATTAAATAATCCTTAGTTGTGAATAACACAAAACTAAGTGGGCCCACTTGGTGCTTGACAAAAACATCCCAAGCTTATGCTTGTTCACCGATGACCTGGTACTCTCCAAGTTTCAATACATGAAATGCCACCTCATGATTTGACAACTAGGATTCGATTTCCTTCACCTTGGGGGTACTTTGACTCAAAGATTCTTCCAACTTGAGTTTTTGACCTGATGCTTGTATAATCCAAATCTTGATGTCTTCTTCACTAATAGTTTCGAGCCTTGATATGCTTTCTTCTCCCTCTTGCAACCTCTCTTGCAAATTCTTCATATGTTCTTTCCTGACTAGGAAAACTTGATACGATGAGTCTCTTAGAATCATGCACTGATTGTGAACCAAATGTATGCCTTTCTAAAATTCACTACACTTTTCAATAGCGGTGTTTAACCTAACCATTGTCCTACAACATAAATTCAGTATGGCTACCTCCATCTTAAGACTTTCTCCAGATTCCTGAGGCATGTTAGCTGGAAAGGTTGAATGGGTTTCTATCCATGCTAACCGATTTTTTACAAGCTCTACCACATTGGATAATCTTCTCTAGAATTGTGTTGAGTTGAATTCTAACATAACCTAAATTCTTTGTCACTTTCTTCGAGTCTTAACCTGTCGTCCTCTTGTTGTCTTTTCTAACTCTCTTCTTCTTGATTCTTTTTTGCACCTTCTTCTTCTGGTAACCTTTTCTTAGCTTCTTCTTTGGATCTTCTTTTTTCTTCTTCTGCTCCTGCCAACCACTGTTCTGCTTCTTGTGATAATCTGAGTTCCTCCTCTTGTCTTTTCTTAGGAGCTTCCTCCTCTTCCTTCTTCTTGTACTCAATAGATTTTCCCTTACCACCTACTGTAGTTATCTTTTTCTTAAATCTCCTCCTCAAAGTTGTCATATTGCGTGCATTTCGAAAAAATTCTTCATCTTTCACCCAGTAGTTTGTGTACTCAAAATGTACTCCTACTGCATCACAATAATTAGCACCTTTATCCTTAGAATCATTCATATGGAAACTTATCTCTCCAACATGGAAGTACTCTAACTCCTTTACAAACTATGGTGCACTCTTCACCTTGGAGAACCTATAACTTCCTATGTAAAACAGGACTAGGAGGTATACATCCTTCTTCTGTTCAAACAGGAAACTACCAACCCCATCAATATAAAGTTTCCTTACTATTTTCTTATGAATAACATAATCCATAGTGTATTTTGGAAACAGAGAAGGGGCCCTCGAGCTTCCAAACATCCTCAGATATACACCTTCCTCTGTTAGATAATAATGCCCATTATCTTGTACAATCTTCAAGGTTTCTTCCTACATGCAATCATGCTCACCTAGGAATATTAACTTGTATAATGGCATTATGAAGTCGTCACAAATACTCTTATAGTGATTGAAATATTTGTGTGCTCACGACAAGTGATATGCAGGATAGACAGGAGACTTGGCCTTATCCAATTTATACTTTAGAGTTGGGAACGACTGTGTGCACAAAATGCAATCAATAAAAAATGAGCTCATATAGAACTCTCATTTCTTTTGCGAGACTCCTTCGAGTGCTGCACTTATATATGAAGGCAAATTGTTCGACAGTTGAAAATTGTTCCTTGAGTGGCCACAAAGAATATTACTCGTACCGAGCTTAGTTTGAAATTCTTTCCATTTGCTCTTCCAAAGATTCTGTTCAACATAAATGCTATGAATCTATAGGGAGTGCAAAGGTTCGCAGTTTCATATTCCCAGACGACCTTGTACAAAAATTATTTCGAGGTGCCATCATTCTTGTGACATTCTCCAAAACATCTAGATTAAGGTCCTTTAACTCTTTTTCATTTAGAGAAGTCTTAGGCATGGGTAGCTTATATGCTTGGGCTACATAAGCTCGGATGTAAGCAGCATAACCTTGTCCTTCAGTGTTAGAGAAAATCATTTTTGTTACATCAGCCCTCAGAAGAATCCAGCCTTTTACATCCTAACATGGAAAAAGTTATGGACGCATGGCAAATTAGAAAACGCCCCTTCCAACAGGCCAACAGCCGCAGTACTGCCATATCTAATTAATGCAACGAGGGAATGCTCGCAGAGTCCTAAATATAAATAAATTTTTTGTTGTATTTTTTCATTATATATATACATATATATATTTGTTTTACGTAGGGTTTGCAAGGGCGCCCCAGTAGGATTAAGATGCCAGGAGCGTTGTGCTCTTCCCTACGTGCTCTTGGACGTTTGGTATCAGATGCTTCGATGAACGAGGATTGGTCTTGCCTTGAGGATAACGAAACCGTATTTGTGCCGAGCCAAACATCATTGCACAACAAAAACCAGAGTCCCTAAGCTCCACTTCGCCATCCTCGGTATTTGAATATTTCGTTTTGGGGATGGTAATTTTTTTTATTACTATTATCTGATTAGGGATGAGATTGAGTTCTCTGATGTATTTTTGGCGGAGAAAGACGCTCTACCTGCATTCATCCCAAGAGGATGAAAAACAAAAAATCATACCCATAATACGAAGCAGAAGAATAGTCAGAGGACATAATTTCCAAGCTCCTAATAGATATTTTGATGTGCCATATGAGAAAATGGATAATTTCCAGGCTCCTTATTTCTTGCCAGGTTGCCACCAATCATTCATCATGTGACTGTTTGGACATTGGAACATTGGATGCCCTCTTCCAATCTCTCCGGTGCAATTTTTCTCCACGTGGCTATTCCAGCAATTACTAGCTCGTTGGTTCCAGCTTCATAGAGCCCCAGGTCCCAGCACCCAGCATTTGATCAAACTTTAACCACTCTTAGATCTAGATTAAAAATTCTGAACAGGTACTAGCTCTCGAGTTTCTTTCTGGTTTACTTCCAGTTGTAAGGCGTAAAGTAGTGTTATTCTACTCAAACTGTAGAGAAGGCACTGTGATTTGAGTTTTAAATGCGAATTAGAGAAATTTGTTTTCTTTTGTCTAGGATGGTGATTTCCGTCCTTTACCATTCCAATAAAAGACTGTCAAAGAATCACAACCCAGTCTAAATCCCAGCTCATAGAGCATCTTTGCTCGCATCTGGTATCCACAAATATATCTATCGGTATAAACTTTTCCATCAGTACCCATTCTAGGGTTTTGTTGAAGATCTGTGTGGAATGTGTCTTCCTGTGTAAATACCAAGTTCCAATGCCTGCGTCAAGTAATCCGATACATATGTGAAAACTGGTTTTGTTTCTGCCATGGCACACCTCAAGACCTTGGGTATACATCCTTGCTATAGATATAAGAACGTATGAGTAGGGATCTGCCAATGAGAATGGGCAGATTCACTACAGTGGAGGAGAGCTGATGTTAATCGCCCTGCATTCAAACAGAGGAGAGAGAGCGGTGCCAATGTTTCCATACTTTCCAGCTCTACTGCTGATCACCCTTCACTATCACAAAACATGATCATCCATCCTGACTGGTAATTCTTGAACACTTGGCTTAAGGGTTAACTGCAAATATTTTGACAACTGGAATCCCGTCAATCCCCACGCTGGTGTATTAAGTTACAATAGCACTGTGTGCTGAGAGTGTACACGCATGATCCCTCCCTTCACTGTCTGGAATGACAGATATCTTAGTTAACCTGCCTACGCCATAACCTTAGCCAGTGTTTCAGTCTATTAAAGATACCAATGCTTCCATAATTGGCAACCCGACCACACAGCCATAGCTACTGACGTACGTTGGTTCCAACAATGGCGTTATAAAACGTAATTGTTGGTTCTTGTTCAAAACATAATTTACCTTCTGCAACTTCTGTTGGACTCTTCCTTGAGAAGCCACCCCATTTTTCAAACCGAGATAAAGTCGGTTCATATAGCTGCAAATAGAAATATAGCTGCAAATAGAAAGGGCATTTCAGATTTCATGGCTTGCACCCAATAGTCAAGGGCAACAAATATACATTTTTTTAATGTTGAATGTAATAAATAAGCACTTCCTTAAGCCCTTAATCACGAGTTCTGCTGTATGCCATACATACATCATAGCCACAAACATGATAATTTGATTTAATAAATTGTGTTCCCATACTAAATCCCATTCCTCCAAGGCAAACAAAGCAATATTCTCCATTGTATTTGGCATTGTATTTGGAATTTGGAATGACAATAATTTTTTTTACAATCTGTTTGTGAGAATAACCATCATTTAGATATTGACACCTCGTATCCTTTTGCCAAATCTATCCAGATTGAACGAAAAAGAATAACAAACTCATATGTAAGCTTATTAAAGCATATTGAAAATGATTGCTTCAACCATTTCTAAAAACTCAAATACATAAAATTCCATTTCTAAAAACTCAAATACATAAAAGTACATAAATTAAAGGGAAAATCAATATTCAAAAACTCTTTTACATAAAATTACATAAATTAAAAGAAAAGGAAATGTTTATTGTAAGCATTCATTGTAAATGCACATCAATAATGTAGACTTATTTTACCAATATTTGGCTTCATTATTCACATAAAGACATAAGGTAACCATAATATTATTGTTTTCCAAAGAAATAGTGAGATACAACATAAACTAGAGTAAAATCATTATGTTTTGGTATCGGTGATTGTGCTAGTTTTTTTGTAGAAAATGTAATTGATTACTAAAGATGTGATATTTCCATTAACTTATAATACCATCCTATGGGTTTTTGTGCAGCACCTTAGGTAAGCAATTTAAAGGAAATTATGATATAGATTTCACCCATATGGATTACAAATTGAAATTTACATTAATATCCTTTAAACAACTAAGTAATTCAAAATATGGAAAACCCTTCATTGATTGTGTTATTTGATATCTACTCTCTTGTGCCTCTTTCCTAAATATGGAAGTTGCTCATCCAAGAACATTAATCAACACCTTATAGTTTTGATGAAACTTCCTAATCCAAGTGTTAAAATAATAGTATAGAATCTTCCCATGCCTAGCAAATATCTCCCCTTGGACTGAAGGGTACATTTTGGCTGGTCAATACAAGGGAGTTCAACAATAGGCTCTAGGAACATCAAGATACATAGGGAGGTTAATGTGTTTTATTACATGCCAATCACATAGTGTCATACATGATAGAATCTAGTGAAAACCATGCAACCATAAAAGCCACTATACACAAATATGCAAAGTCTCTCATGGGTATATAGAAAGAGTGCATACAACTAAAATAACATCAAGTCGAATCCATACATGACCCAAATTACATATAAACAACAATGCTAAATGGACTATGGAGCAACAAAAAAATTTGGGCTACAACAAATAATTACATATCTCTCAAAATCCTTTCCTATATTGGGATTTTATTCATCAATAGCACCTTCTACAACCACTTATACACTCTAGACCTTTCCTCTACCTGTAATCTCTGAGTTGGTCCTGCAAGGGAATTAGTCAACACCTCACAATTTCGATGAAAGTTCATAATCCAAGCCTTAAAATAGCGTAGAGGAGCTTCCCAATCAAGCTATGCATATGAGAAATTTAATGTCTTCATGTGGAAATTGGAATTAATACAAATTTACCACATAAATTTAAGATGAAAAAATGTTAAATGTTTATTCTTTAGTGTAAAATTCAAGATCAATTTTAAAATTTAAAACTATAAATAGTTTATGTTGTTATTTTTGTTACATTAGTTTTACACTTTTCATTGCTTAGAGATGTCATTATACCATGTGTTCATTTTTATAGTGATATTTTTTTTATATTTATGATTCCAATGCCTACTATGGACCACAATGCAGAGTATTTGAGACTTATTGGTCATCTGAAATCAGTTATGCTTGGAGGGATGAGTGTCATAGGTCATTGTTGACATCATTGCTTACCATAGTGGATACCATCAACATATTAAATGATGCTTTGTATAGCATAGCATCATACACAGAGAGAAAAATACAAGAATATGTCGATGGATTAAGACAAAATGAGATTTAGATGCTCAAAATAAAAAAAGAGCACATATATACACTATTTAGAGTTCCTCATATAGATGACATTCAAGAGAGAAGTAGACTACATAATTCCATTGACCACACATTTCCATTGACTCGTGCATCTTTTAACTAATTAGAGACCATTGGATGGGTAGATGGTACATGGTTTTTGATATTCCCTCGCACACCAATAGGGAAGTATCATTGTATTTCCTCCATAAACTTTGTGTAGAGTTTTGTGAAGGGATAACATGTCAACTATTTTGACATGTTGGAGTTCTAAGGCGCTGGTAGGAGGATTCCCCAAGATTGACCTAATGCTAGGAATAGAGATGTTGAACAACATATGCCTCCACCCCTTATCTAGCTACCGAGGCCACGCATCCCTACTGCACATGATATGATTACCTAGAAAAACCAGGCATTTCTTATGCTAGGTTAGAATATTTATGGACACACCACAACTATTGACCAAGCAAGGCCCTCTTCCTATGGTGGGGTATGACCATCAGCTTCTGATGGTAAATGACCATTTATTGGTAGGACTAGTGTAAAACAATTGTTTATTAACTCCTTCAATTTAGTGATATGAGATAGCAGATTGTGTATTTCAATGTACATTATATAAAACATTATGATACACATCCACTAAACACCACATTTTAAAAATATATAATGTTGCAAATTGTTGAAGTAACATAAATGATGTACTACCACAATAAAACATAAAAAAAATCAATTATAATCTAATAACAATTGCTATCATATATATTATGTCTAAATTGTTAAAGATAAATATTCAGAAAATATATATTTTCTAACTTATTTTAATTAATAAATAACATAAAAATCAATAATAAACTTTATTATGTAATATCTACAGTATGTTTAGCCACAACAAAATCTATATATAAATAAATAAACAAAAGAGTAACCTCTTATCAAAGAACAAAATATTAACCTTTCATCTTAAAAAATATAGAAATTAACAAAACCTTAAAATGTTTTACAATATCAACTTTTAACTAAACTGTGCACCTACCATATTACTTCCAAAAAACATTTAAATGTCTCAAAAATGAACTTTTACTTTTAACTAAACCGTGAGAGTACCATGTATACCCTCAAATTTCATTCCCCAGGCCGTCTAAACATTGCTTCACTTTCTCAATCGTGAAATGTGACTTATTGTGTGACGCAGAAACTTGTCACAAGGGGCAGATTGTAAGGGCTACCGCACTTGTGAGAGAGCACATTTTTTCCAGCTCGTTTCGTAGTATTTGGTTCTCCTCTTCTAGTGCTTTATTGCGCAGTTTCAGAATCTCGCAGTCCACTTCCTTTTCTTCTAGGTTAGTCCTGAAAGAAAGTCAAATTCAGCATAGATAGTGAAGAAATAAAACTGCCAATATAAAATACAGTGAACCATTTTAATAAAATAAATATTGAACCACATAAAAATGCCAATGAAATAAATTTCAAAAATGCCAAATCACACAGAAATAAAATAGGGTTTCAGAAATACCAAATCACTCTAAAATAAAATAGGGTTTCAGAAGTTCCAAATCACACTAAATTATGCAACTGTTGATTGGAAAGAGAGAGGCATTCGAATGTTAATGTGGTCACTATTCAGAAATACCAAATCACACTAAAATAAAATAAGGTTTCAGAAGTTCCAAATCACACTAAATTATGCAATTGTTGATTGGAAAGAGAGGCATTCGAATGTTAATGTGGTCATTTAAAATAAAATAACATACAACAAATAAATAAAGATACCCTACTAGTATATTCTAGATACACCCATTAACATCAACTTATGGTGAACCTTGCAGGTCTTGCTTTTGCTTCTGCATCTGCAAAAGGAAATGAAATTGCATGATGAAACTAAAATCAGAGAACACTAAGAAGTAAGCAGAGAACACTAAGTAGTAAGCAAATAAGTAAAGAACGCGCGAACACTAAGCAGTAAGCAAATAAGTAAAGAACACTAAGCAGTAAGCAGAGAACACTAAAGAGTAAATCGATACCAGTAAGTATGTAAATAAATAAATACGAATGGACTTACAGATTTCGGGGCGTTGCTCTTTAAGAAGCTCAGTGGGATGATCCTGTTGGAATCAAGAGTGTTGCATGACCATGTGTTAAGGGTTCTTTGAAGAGCCCTCTTCCTAAGAGGGCTCTCTTCCTCTTCCCTAGTAGGATGGTTCCCTCTCTTCTTGGAATCAAGAGTTCTTGTCCATGACCACACATTGGTGCTAGGTTTTTCTCCTATACTCATGTTGGGAAAAGTGCGGTTGTTGTTGCTAGAGGCAGGCAGAAGTATTGGGGCTTTCGTGAGATCCCTCTTCTTTGGAGGGCTCTCTTCCTCTTCCTTAGTGGGATGGTCCCCTCTTTTCTTGGAATCAAAAGTTCTGGTCCATGAACAGACATTGGTGCTCGCGTTTTCTCCCATACTCATGCTGGGAAAAGTGCGGGTGTCATTGCCAGAGGCAGGAAGAAGTACTGGGGCTCTCATGCTGGTTTTGCTAGTGTCAATAGTAAACCCTAAGAAGAGATTTCTACAAAAATTAGGGTTTTCAAAGAGTGCAAATGATTAAAGAGTGTTAAAAATAGAAAGGGAATATATAGAAAATAAGTAGTTAGTGTTGTGTGAATCCAAGGTTCACATCGTCAAAAGTGGTTCATTGTATATAGACAGTTATTTTAAGATTTTTTTAGCTTCTTTCGTTAAAGTTTTAATAGAGTGCAAATGATTGATGAATGTTTAAAATACAGACGTAAATTTCAATTTTTTTTCAGGCTGTTTTTTACCTATTTCTCACCATGAATCTTCATGGAATTTTAAAATCTTGCAAAAACTCTACCATATCTTACTTAGTGTGGGTGTTAGGGGGTTTCGTGTCACTTGATTTCATTTATGGCTTTAAAATCCCCCACCAAACACCAAATACCAAACAACAAAATTACTGATTTTTTGAGTTAAATTCACGATTCCGGTAGAAATCTGCCTGAAAGTCAAAATCTTCCCCTTTCTAGACTGCTCCTTAAAATACAAAGGGAATAGAAATAAGACTTTAGTGTTCTGCTAATCCCAAGATTCACATAGTAAAAATTGGTTCATTGTATATAAACACATAGTTGGTAGCTAAGTTACTCTCAAATAAGTCTATGCAAAGTGCATTTAATCAACTTAATGCAAACCACTACTTCATTTTATAATATTGTTATTGATATCAAAGGAAATGATGTGTTTTAATGGATCAACATATATTTATTATTATTTTAATAAGCATATGTAGAGAGTGTTAGCCCATATGTACATGAATAAGTCTATGCAAAATGCATTTTATGAAGTTATTGCAAATCACTACTTGATTTTTATAATATTCTTATTGATATTAAAGTAAATGACCTATTTCATTGAATCAACATATATTTATTATTTTAATAAACATATGTAGAAAGGGTTAACCCACATGTTCATGAATAGGTAAATGCAAAATACATTTAATGAAGTTAATGTAAATCACTATTTGATTTTTGTAATATTGCTATTGATATAAAAAGAAATGACTTGATTCATTGAATCAACATATCTTTATTATCTTAATAAACATGTGTAGAGAGGGTTAACCAATATGTTCATGACACTTGATGACGTTGATTGCAATGGGTGAGAGCATAATTATTTCTTCTACATGTAATACTATGCTAAAATGTCATGGGTTTATACAACCACTTGTTGGTATGTAAATTCCACTTTTATGTTAGATAAATTATATACCATAAGTTTCCAAAACCATGGGATCATTGGTAAATTATTATTTTCTAGGAGAGAAGGAAAATCTGGGAGAATAAAAACAAATTAATTATTTACTTGAAGGTAAACTTACATTTTCAAATAGACTCAACTTGAAGGGTTTCCAACAAATATAAATGTGAAAAGAAATAGAATCAATATTGTTTTATATTAAGAGAAACATTTAACAAGAAATATGTAGGGAAGTCTCATTTAACAAAGCTAAAATTGTAACTATGGGTTGATGTGGTTCAAACAAAGTGATTGGTGTCTATTGCTAAGTTGGTTCTTTGTCCTTAGCGGTAGTAATCCGTGTATCCAATATGTTAGTACATGTGAATATGAGTAAGAGAAGGTTTGTTCTTACAAGGAATTGCATCTTAGTGGATTGGTGCCTTCACTATGTTGAGTTGTATAAGTATTTCCAATAGTAAGTGTATATCTACCTATAAACTACCTCAAAATTTTCCTTTTTTTTTCCTATACAAGGCATAAAATAATTTATAGTTCCCTAAATCTTTAAGAGGAAAACAGTCTTGTCATAAAATGGTAATTTAGCCTCGTGTTTATTTTTGTTGAAGCTATTAACTGTTTGAAAGGCAAGTAGACTTTATAGTTCAATATCTAGGTGTTGCAGGTTTGAAAATGTTTTAAATGTGGGTTCCACTGATGGTAGATTGGTCCATAGGGCTGATAAAATCACTTACTGAGCTTCTGCTGACAACTCATTTTTCTATGACAAGTGCTTCGAGGAAGACGGACAAAAGGCATTCCTAGATAAGGTTGATCCTACTCTCATCAGAAGGCTAGAGACAACTAATCTCAGTGGAAAAAAAATTTAATGGCCAAGCCCTCCAAACAAAATCCAAGAGCGTTCATGACTCCATAATGCACAAACAAGGGTCCATAAAACATTAAAGGCAACGACCAAACAAAGTCCATGCTCTAAGCTTGCTTCAAAGGGAAAACACATGCATCCGACTTATGGTAACAAGGGTTAACCAAGGTTAAGAGAGGCAGCCTCCCTCCGAAGGAGAAGTTACACATTCGGCTTTAAACCAAAGTTTGAAATGCAACATAATTTTTACAATGGTAGCCGCAGGGTTCGAAGGTGAGTTCCATATGATTCGCGATCCTGCTGCCATGGGCCATGGGGATGGCTTAAGGAATCTCCACGTAAGGGTCGAGAGGCCCACGATGGAGTGTCCAGCATGGCTGTGGTTGACCTCACAGCTCTCAAGTCGTGGTGAATTCACAGCACGCAGCGAAAGTGACGATCCCAACGATCACATGGGCCGTGGTGAGTTGTTGTCCATTGGAACTGGCACGGTATGATTGTCATTAGTATGTTTTTTAATGTTGTTGTACTTCACAACCTTTGGGGAGAAGAAAGGCTTCTTGAAGTCTCTACTAGATCTTTGTCATGCTTGAGACTTGGAGTTTGGTGTTGGGAAACCCTCCGGGGTTTTGGAGGAGGTAACAAAGCTCGCACTCACAGCCCAAAGCCTTTCGCCTCAGGTAACTCATAGCGTATTGCTGCTGTTAATTTAGATCTCAGTTTTTTTTTGGGACAAGTAATCTTCTTTTCATAGGACTTAACCCTTTCCTTTGATTCGCAGGTACCTGGAGCGGGATTGGATGCAAACAAGTGAGGCATATTCACCGGTAAGTGGTTTTATTGCCCCTTGTGGTGAATTCTGTTGGCTGTAGGCCCACCAATCCAGGTATTTTTTGTGGTCTGTGTTATAAAGGAATCTGGGGGTTTCCAAGCTTTTGTGACATTACAGTGGAAGATCTTTCAAGGGTGCATGGCACCAAAGAAACGACATGGCACACTCTATGGTATTTTCTTGTTTTCCCTGTTGTAAAAAGTATAATTTACAAACGGACTATGAGTCCTCTTTAATTTTGTAATGCACCCTTTTTTGGTTTAATGGCTTTGTGGAACTTTTAATATTGATGTGTAAAAGGGACTGTCTGTAATTATTTATCTTTCTTCTTTAATGGCTTTTATACTCTCAGTGATGACCAATCTTTGCATTTCCTCCGTTTAAATGTTTACTGTAAAATTGTAATGCTAGCATTAGTCTGAAATTTTTGTTGTCGTTAGTTGAAGTTTTTGCTGATGGTAGTGTAACACAATTAACCAAATGAGTTTGGTAACATACATTAGAATAGGGTTCCTACCCTAAATCATGCCCTCCCTCGATCATACGATGACTACGCCATCTGATGGATCTTCCACTCAACTTGACATGGAGGATGAGGCCACTCAACTTGACATGGAGGATGAGGTCAATACGCTAGTTGACAGTGGCGAAGGGTTTTAACAGAAAAGATACTAATTCCTACACTTGTTCGGTTTCTCGAAGAGTGAGTAAGGTGAGGAAAACATGCCTTAGGGTTCCAATAGTTCCTCTTCGATACAACCAAGGAGTTCCTCTTCCGAAGCCAAACCCTCACCAGTCATCGTTTATCCCAGTGAAGGGGACTAGGGTTTCGAGGTTGAGTTGCAGGCGTGGTCAGAGAGAGAGTCGAGAGTCTGAAGCATATGGTTTGTTTTTGGATATTGGCTTTTCAATAACTCCCAAACCGCATCCCATGAAACTAAACCTAGAAGTCTAAGAGGAAAAAGGACATGCCAATGAAGCTTCCCTTGGGTCTCGGTTGTACCCTTCATATGGGTAAAAGCTCCACCATTGTTATAATATCAACCGTGCCTTTGAAAAACCTTGGCTAATATAGATCTGTTGTCATAAATAGACTACACAATCAACCCATAAGAAAATGGGCATATGCTGAGCTTTGCAAGCAAGGCAGCCTCAAAAGAACCAACCTTCTCTCCTTTCTTAAAAAGCTCCACCGGTGATTTTTGAAAAGGGCTTAGCTAGACACGAAAGTATGACTGATAATCATCAAGGGTTAAGGCCTTTGACAGGCCATTCGTAGGCTAACCTAGGTGTTGGTTATCCAAACAAAACCCCCAAAAAATAAAAAAACTAAGTCTCAAATGTACAATTTAATTTTGGATTCTAAATTAATACCGGACTTTGCAAAAACTGCAAATACAGAACTACCATAGCCTAGGCATTAACATAATCTAAGGCTATAACATCGATCCTCTTGATAACCTAGCCAGGTGAATAAGACTAGATCTATTAGTCATAAGAACATGCATAAGAAAACAAAAATATATTCATTCATTATGTGACTTCCTTTTATTTTAGAGCATTCTACCAGATGATTTTATTTGCAGCATAACCAGGATAATTGCGTATTTAACATAACGTAATAAAAAAAATTACACATTCAACATAGAGAAGTAAATCAATCACTCATACTCAAAAACCTTGAGATCTGCTGACCCTACTACAGTGGAAGCAGCCATGTTCCACCCAACCATAGACTAGGGTCGGCTCCTTTCCCTTCTAGTCACCCCCAAGCCAAACCTCCCAGGAGACAGCAGGGACCCCTAACTTCAGAACTCAAATTCAGAACGTTCACACGCAATCATGCCCAAACAACAGGCACTCTCTCAGTAGAGTCCTCTTGTCGAGCATACTCAGCAGCATCCTACCTACGCCATATGCTCTTTTTTTGTCTCTTTTTCTTTGGATCCTTTTTATTTGCCTAGGTATTTTCCCATTAGCCCTCTCCCCTTCCTCACCAGAATTCTGAGGGATTAATGGCATTCCCCCTTTTCCAGGGATGTGTCTGTGCTGATTTATGC
This sequence comes from Pseudotsuga menziesii, assembly GCA_001517045.1. Classification (NCBI taxonomy): domain Eukaryota; kingdom Viridiplantae; phylum Streptophyta; class Pinopsida; order Pinales; family Pinaceae; genus Pseudotsuga; species Pseudotsuga menziesii. The sequence goes on along the minus strand of LPNX011002867.1, from coordinate 977,777 downwards.
ACATCTGACACTTTATTATATCCGGTCCATGAAGTTAGCTGGTCCCTGTCCTCACTGCCTCCCACAGGTTTCCTCTTTTAACCTCGCTGCTTCCACTATATTCACTACATAATAATATTTTTTTATTAATCATTGTCATTAACCCCCGAGGGTAGTTATTACATCATTCCTCCCCGGACCCTTTGGGTGAGTCATTAATAGCCATAATTCATCATGCATAGACAGTAATTAAAATAATAATAATCACAATAAGACATAGTCTGGGGGCATTACATCCACACCCACTTATTTTAAAAACTGTCCTCAGTGTTCATCTTCACCCATTGGCTTAATAAACAAGCTAGGGTACTTTATTCTCATTTCATTCTCTAGTTTCCAAGTTGCCTCCTCAAGGCTAAAGTGCTTCCATTGCAGTTTTAGCACAGCGATGACTCCATTCCAAAGTACAGTTTCTTTCTTGTCTAGAATGTGTGCAGGTTCCACCTGGAACTCTCCTTCGGGTTCCACGTGTACCACATTCCAATCAATAATGTGAGCTAAGTCATATATATTTTTTTTAACAACGAAATGTGAAAAACATTGTGAATCTTTAAATGAACAGGTAGGGCGAGCTTGTAAGCTACAGGCCTGATTCTTTATAGGACTTGGGAAGTTCCACAAAATATCAAAGCTAATTTCTTGCAACTCCCTAGTTTTAGTGAACTCTTCTTAGGTTTGACCCGTAGGTACATGTGGTCGCCAACACAAAACTCCTTGTGTTATCTTTTTAAATCAACGTAACACATTTCTCATTCTTGAGCCGCTTTTAGGTTCTTCTGTACTTCATGAACTATTTGCTCCATCTCCTATAATAGCTGAGGTCCAATTACCAGACGATCCATAGGATTATCCCGACTGACAGGGGTATTGCACTTTTTTCCATATAGTATTTCAAACGAACTCATTTTCGTTGAGGTTTCATAACCGTTATTATAAGTGAACTCCACCAAGTGCAGGTAGTTCTCCCACTGAGTGGGTATTTTCATGACATACATCCTTAACATGTTTTCAATGGCATGGTTGGTATGTTCTATTTTCCCATCCGTTTCCAGATGATAACTATTGCTAAAGTTAATTATGGTTTCTAAACCAGCAAATAGATATTTCCAGAAGTTTGATGTAAATTTCACATCCCTATCTGATATTACCATTTTTGGTACACCATGCAGTCGGAATATCTCCTTTAGAAATATTTCTGCGATATTAGTTGCCTTATGTGTTGATTTTACTGGAATAAAATGAGCATAATAAATGCTTAATTTGTCCACCACCACCATGATAGAGTCATGTTGTTTCTATGTTTTTGGTAAACCACTGATGAAATCCAGAGATATGATCTCCCATTTCCATTGGGGTATTGGTAGAGGCTACAACAAACTGGCTAGATGCTGATATTCTGTCTTAAATTGCTGGCATTCTATGCATTTGGACAGATATTCAATTACATCAGATTTTAAACCGGGCCAAAAGAACTGCTTCCTTGGAGAAGTTACCATCTTTTGGTACCCTCAATTGCTTGCGAAAGGAGGTTTGTGCATCTCATTCATAATAAACAACTTGATTTCCAACACATTAGTTACGTACAACCTATCCTTAAACCAAATAAAGCCTTTCTGGTCAACCTTAAAAGCTGCTCTGTCCAGATTTATCTCAGGATTTTGTATTTTACTGAGTAGTTCATTATAGCTAGTGTCGTGAGTGCTTGCTGCCTTGACCCTATCCAAGAGGTCACTCTTGGGCTAGCTCGAGGTTATCTAACTAATACCATGAGTCCTTCGACTCAATGCATCCGCAACCTTGTTTTCCTTACCTTTTATGTGCCTCAACTCGAAGTCAAACTCACTAAGGAAGGCTTACCATCTCGCTTGTCGAGCGTTTAGACCGGACTCCGTAAATAAATTTTTCACACAAGTGTTATCTGTTAGTAACAGAAATTGATTTCCTAGTAAGTAGTGCCGCCACACTTTTAGGGCATGCACCATGGCTACCAGTTCTAATTCATTGAATACGTAGTTACGTTCATGCTCTTTTAGCTTGCGTAACTCGTAATAGACCACATGTCCATCTTAGGATAATACCCCTCCTACTCCTTCTAAACCGGCATCAGTACAGACCGTGTAGTTTTTAAGGGGATCGACTACTTTTAGGATTGGGGCCTTGGTCAGCAACTCTTTAAGTTGGTTGAATATTTCTTGGAATCTGGATGTCCAAGCAAACTTTACCCCCTTCTTTTGTAAGGAGGTAATGGGGTATGCAATTTTGGAAAATCCCTTGATAAATCTTCTATAATAGCCAGTGAATCCCATAAATGACCAAACATTAGCCACGTCCTTGGGCACTGGCCAATCAAACATGGCTTGTATTTTCTTGGCATCCACGACAATCCCCTCCTCAGATATGAAATGTCCCAAGTACTGAATTTCAGTCTTAAAGAATTCACACTTTTCCAAATTGGCATATACTTGGTGTTCCCTTAGGGTTTGGAACACTGTCCTTAAATGATGTTGATGCTCTTCTGGGTTTTCAAATAAATTAGGATATCATCGATGAAGATTAGTACAAACTGATCTGGATATTTGTTAAAAATGTCGTTCATCAGGCACATGAAAGTGGAAGGGGCATTAGTTAATCCAAAAGGGATTACTACAAATTCGTAGTGTCCATTACGGGCTGTGAAGGTGGCTTTGTTTATTTCCTCAGTTTTTGTTTGGATCTGGTGATAGCCAGATCGTAAGTCCAGCTTGGAAAAGACTCTCTCCCCTTCTACTTGGTCGAACAGGTCATTGATTCTGGGCAGGGGATACTTATTCTTTATGGTTACTTTGTTTAGATGCCGGTAATCAATGCAGAGTCTTAAGGTCATGTCCTTATTTTTAACGAACAAGACCAGTGCACCCAAGGAGGACACGCTAGGTCTGATATACCCTTTTTCTAAAAGTCCCTGCAACTGACTTTTTAGTTCAATCAGTTCTGGAATGCTCATCCGATAAGGAAACTTTGACAGTGGTGTAGATCCGGGTAGTAGCTCAATGGAGAAGTCGATCTCCCGTTGAGGGGGTAGGCCTAGTATCTCCTCGGGAAATACATGAGGAAACTCTTCTATGATCAGCTCTTGTTTTAAAGAGGTGTGGTTTTTGTTCAGGAGCAAGTCAGCAACCCTAACATAAAAGAGTTTACAGCCCTTTCTTAGGCATTTCTTTAATTGCATAGCCGAAATTTGTCTTACTGAGACAGGTTTGGGAAACCCTCTTACTATCTGAAGGACTTGGTCTTCAATAGTGTATGTAAAGGTATTTTCATAACAGTTCAACACTACTTTATTCTTCTCTAACCAGTCCATTCCAATAATCATGTCATACGATCCGAGGGGTAAAATATTTAGGTCGATCCTAGTTTTATGATCCTGCAATTGAACTTCATAGTTAGTAATAAAATCTGTTACCTTTCCTTTTTCCCCAATGGACAACTGGACCAACAATGGTTTTGCATGTTTTACTCTAGCAAGTTGGTAGAGTTCCACCGTCCTTGGAGAAATGTAACTCAAAGTAGCTCCTGGATCAATTAACACAGATATAGCATGGTTTGAAACAATACCTTTTATTTGCACTATATTAGACTGATGATCGGCTTGCCAATCTTCTAAGGCCACATTTATGTTGTGGAAACTCCTGCCAATTTCCCCAACTATCGATGCTTCTTGAATTTTGTGCAAGGTATTATTTGCCCTAGTTAGGCATGGGGAATGTCTCTTCATATGGGGTTTACCACATTCCCAATAGGTCAGAGGTTCTCTAGGGGCCCCGTTAGCCCCTCTAACTCCCAGACTGGCTGGCTTTACATACCTTGGTGAGGGCGGTCCACTTTTAATATAGGGGCCTCCTTGGGTACTCCTCGGGGTGTTATTTTATGGCGGTGGTATGAATCCCTTTCTCTGTTGGTTGAACCTTTCTGGTATCTTATCTCTCCATGTTCTGGAGGAGTTGTTCCACTATTTGTACTACTCATAACACAGTCAGGATTTTTTAGTGCCTCATCCAGAGTCTTTAGGTTGTGAAGTTCGATTATGTACTTGTAATCCTATGGCAAGAAACTTAGGAATCTCTGTACCTTCACCTTTTCTTCTTTATTATAGGGTACGAACCTCAAGAGGTCCAAGAACTTGTTAATAAGTTCTTCCATGCTCATCGACCCAAGTCTTAACTCGTAGAATTCCTTGGTTTTCCTTTCGTAGTAATTCTCGGATAGGTACTATTTTTTAAACAGTCTTTTGAATTTTTCCCACTCCAAAGTCTTCTCCTTGAGTCCTTGCGAGATATTGAGGTCCTGCCACCAGATACTAGCCTTGCCCTTGATGTTATAAATTGCCATTCAGACTTTCATGTTCCTCGAATAGTTGTATATCTAGAAATATTTCTTGATGTCCAGCAGCCATGCCTCAGCTTCCTCCCCTCTCTTATATTCCCCATCGAAACTAGTGGGTTTGATCTTCTTGAATTCACCTTCCAGGTGATCAAACTTTCTCTTTCTCCTAGTCTTGACCTGATTTTCACAGTTCTGGGTCTCATTAGATGAACTACTTTTTCTTTCTGTACTTTCTACCCTTTCGGAACCCTTCTTGGTCTCGATTCAAGGATCCTTACCATTGTTTTTCTCATGCAGACTTTGCAATAGGATTTCATTGATCTCCTGTTGCTTTTCTTGTGCTTTCTTTAATTGTTCGTTTTCTGCCTTATAACTTTGTATTTCCACAATTAGGTGCCTCATTGTTTCCAGTACTTGAAACCACTTATATTATGAAATGAGAACTTTATACTAAGAACGAGAACTCTAGGGATAAAATTGACGATTTTTGCGAAAAAAACACCAAAAACACCCCCAAATAGAAAAGTGTTGATACGAGTATACATGTTTTTTTTTCGGGGTTAAAAATAGAGCCATGGCCTAAACATCCCATACTGTTGTTTACAAACACTTTAAAATCAACCCCTAAATTGGATAAAGTTTTTTTCTCCAAAAAATAAATTACAACTTTTTTGAAACTTGCATATTAAACAAACAAAAATATTTCATAAATAATTTCACCACTCTAACCATAAAAAATCAAATAAATTATGATGTGTTTCATAATGAAATTATATATTAGAACATACAATAACAAATGATTCATATAAATATTCAAAATCTCCTTCAGAGTTTCAATTACAAATGGCTCCTTTGCCGTCGCCTTCAGAGTTTCATATAAATATTCAAAATATCCGTCTCCCATCCCCTCCACCTCCCCCTTCCACCTCCTTCGTCATCGCATTAAGGGGAGCACTGCTCCCTTGGGTGCCAAAGGGTTGCTCCTCACTGGCGATGCGATTATCAAATCACGTTGCCAATGAGGGATGACCCTTTGACTCCCAAGGGAGCTATGCTCCCCTTAATGCGACAAGAGAGAAGGTGGAGAAGGGAGGCTGGTGGGGAGGACGGTGGAGGGGAGCGAAGCGGGAGGAGGGGGACGAAGGGAGGATGGAGGAGGTGGAGGGAGCGTGGGGCGTCTCCTAGGAAAACCCACGATAACTCAGTAAATAAAAATAATTTATATTATATTGTTGTATCTACTAGTACAATCACAAGTATAAAATATATAATTTTATATCTATTATTCATACCATATTGTTAGAGTTAATATAAACACAAAACAAATACTATTTAATCATAAATAAATAAATAAAACTAAGAATTCTTGTTGAACAAATAATAATATTATTTTATTCTCTAAATATTTAACTTATTAATAATATTGTTTTATTTTATTATCTTGAAAAAACAAAATTATCTTTTTATTTTATTATCTTGACAAAACAAAAATATTGTTTTATTTTATCTAAATGCCTATAAACATAATTATTTAAAATAATAATATTATTTTATTATCTAAATGTGTAACTTGCTAATAATATTATTTTATTTTATTATTTTGACAAAACAAAACTATTGTTTTATTTTATTTAATGGGAAAAACAAGAATATTGATTTATTTTATTCTCCAAACAAAAACAAGAATAACTTACTCATGATAAAAATATATCCTTATTTTTTATATTATTATTAAAAATGCAATTTAATGAGTTAAGTCAAATAAATAGGTTGGATTAAATGAATGAGTGAATCACATTGGAATTTTTTTATTAAAAATGCAAAATTCATTAAACATTTTTAAATAAATAAATTGAAAATTATCTAAAATTTAAACGATAAATTGAAAATTATTAAAATTTATTCTATTATTTTACTTTTAAATGGTGGTAGCAGAAGAGTAAAGTGGACTAGTCGATTAGTTTTTACCCAAGTAATGGCATTGGGAGGTTACTGTTATGAGATTCCATGTGAAGAAAGCAATGGTGAGAAACACTATAGTAATTATGGATACCATATTTCTAACCATTAAATGCCTCTAAAGGCAACTTGGCTCTATGATGTAGAACTAGGCAACTCGGCTCTATGATGGTAACAAGGGTTAACCAAGGTTAAGAGTAGCAGCCTCCCTCCAAAGGAGAAGTTACACATTTGGCTTTAAACCAAAGTTTGAAATGTAGCATAATTTTTATGATGGTAGCCGTAGGGTTCCAAGCTGAGTTCCATGCAATTCATGATCCTACTGCCATGGGCTATGGGGATGGCTTAAGGAATCTCCATGTAAGGGTGGAGAGGCCCATGATGGGGTGTCCAGCATGGCTGCGGTTGACCTCGCAGTTGTCAACTCATGGTGAATTCACAGTAGTAAGTAAAAGTGACGATCCCAACGATCACATGGGTCATGGTGAGTTGTCGTCCATTGGAACTCACATGGTATGATTGTCATTAGTATTTTTTTTAATGTTGTTGTACTTCGTGACCTTTGGGGAGAAGAAAGGATTCTCAAAGGCTCTACTAGATCTTTTTCATGCTCAGGATTTCGAGTTTGGTTCTCGGAAACCCTCTAGGGTTTTGGAGGAGGTAACAGAGCTTACGCTTGCATCCCGAACCCTTTCTCCTCAGGTAACTCATAGCATATCGCTGCTATTAATTTAGATCTTAGCTTTTTTGGGGGGGGACATGTAACCTTCTCTTCAAAGTACTTAACCCTTGCCTTTGATTCGTAAGTACCCGGAGCGGGATTGGATGCGAACGAGCGAGGCATCTTCGACGATAAGTGGTTTTATCACCCCTTGTGGTGAAGTTTGTTGGTTGTAGGCCTGCCAATCCTGGGATTTTTTGTGGTCTACATTGTAAAGGAATCTAGGGGTTTCCAAGCTTTTGTGAAATTATAGTGGAAGGTCTTTCAAGAGTGCATGGCACCAAAGCCATGACGTGGCAGACTCTATGGCATTTTTTTGTTTTCTCTATTGTAAAAAGTATAATTTATGAATGGACTATCAGTTCTCTTTACTTTTGTAATGCACGCTTTTTTGGTTTAACGCCTTTAAGCTGAGGACAGTAGCCTGGCTAAGATTCTGGAACTTTTAATGTTGCTGTGTAAAAGGGACTGTGTGTAATTATTTCTCTGCCTTATTTAATGGATTTTATACTGTGAGCGATGACCCATCTTTTAAATGTTTACTATAACATTGTAATGCTAGCATTAGTCTGAAATTTTCATTGTTGTTAGTTGAAGTTTTTGCTGATGGTAGTGTAACATGATTACCCAAATGAGTCATGTAACATACATTAGAATAGGGTTCCTACCCTAAATCATGCCTTCCCTCGATCATACGATGGCTGCGTCGTCCGATGGATCTTCCACTCAACTTGACATGGAGGATGAGGTTAAGACCCTAGTTGAGAGTGGCGAAGGGTTTTAACAGAAAATATACTACTTCCTACACTCGTTCAATTTCTGGCAGAGTGAGTAAGGTGAGGAAAACATGCCTTAGGGTTCAACTAGTTCCTCTTCGATACAACCAAGGAGTTCCTCTTCTGAATCCAAACCCTCATCGGTTGTCTTTTATCCCAGGGAAGGGGACTAGGGTTTTGAGGTTGAGTTGCATGCATGGTTAGAGAGAGAGGAAAGACTCTGAAGCGTGTGGTCTGGTTTTGGATATTGGCTTTTCAATAACTCCCAAACTGCGCCCCGTGAAACTAAAACTAGAAGTCTGAGAGGAAAAAGGGCATGCCGATGAAGTTGCCCTCGGGCCTCGGTCATACCCTTCCTATTGGTAAAATCTCCACGGTTGTTATAATATCAACCATTCCTTTGAAAAACCTTGGGGAATACAGATCTATTGTCCTAAATAGACTTCCTAATCAACCCATAAGAAAATGGGTGTATGTTGAGCTTTTCAAGCAAGGCAGCCTCAGAAGAACCAACCTTCTCGCCTTTCTTAGAAAGCTCCACCGATGATTTTCAAAAAGGGCTTAGCTAGATAGGAAAGTCTGACCGATCATCGTCAAGGGTTAATGCCTTTGACAGGCCTTTCGTAGGCTGACCTAGGTGTTGGTTATCCAAACAACCCCCCCCCCCCCCCCCCAAAAAAAAAAAAAGTCTCGAATCTACAATTTAATTTTGGATTCTAAATTAATACCAGACTTCGCAAAAACTGAAAATACAGAACTACCATAAACTAGGAATTAACATAATCTAAGGCCATAACATCGATCCTCCTGATAACCCAGCCAGGTGAATAAGACTAGATCTTTTATCCATAAGAACATACATAAGAAAACAAAAATATATTCATTCATTATGTGACTTCCTTTTATCTTAGAGCATTCTACTAGATGATTTTATTTCCAGCATAACCAAGATAATTGCTTATTTAACATAACGTAATAAAAAAATTTACACATTCAACATACAGAAGTAAATCAATCACTCATACTCAAAAACTTGTAGATCTGTTGCGCCAACTACAGTTGAAGCAGTCATGTTCCACCCAACCATAGACTAGGGTCGACTCCTTTGCCTTCTAGTCACTCGTGAGCCAAACCTCCAAGGAGATAGCAGGGACTCCTAAATTCAGAACTCAAATTCAAAACATTCATAGGCAATCATGCCCAAACAACAAGCACTCTCTAAGCAGAGTCCTCTTTCCTAGCATACTCAGCAGCGTCCTGCCTACACCGTATGCTCTCTTTTTGTTTCTTTTTCTTTGGAACATTTTTCTTTGCCTAGGTATTTTCCCATTATCCCTCTCCCCTTCCTCACCGAAATTCCCAGGGCTTAATGGCATTCCCCCTTTTTTACGGATGTGTCTGTGCTTATTTATGCACATCTGACACTTTATTTTATCCAGTCCCTGAAGTCAGTTGGTCCCTATCCTCACTGTCTCCTGTAGGTTTCCTCTTTTAACCTGGCTACTTCCGCTATATTTGCTACATAATAATATTTTTTTATTAATAATTTTCATTAACCCCCAAGGGTAATCATTACATTAGTCCTCCCGGGACACTTTGGCTGAGTCATTAACAACCATAATTCATCATGCATAGACAGTAATTAAAATAATAATAATCAATATAAGACATAGTCTCGGGGCATTACACTACGAAGATGGTTTAAATAAAACTTTTTGTAGTTTTCTCTTAAAAGTGTAGACACTTAAATCTAATGTTTTGTTTTATTATTATTGATAGATCTTATGTGTTATAGTTTTATTGGGTTGATTTAATTTAAATAAGTAAAACGTAATATTGTTAATATTTTGAGATAATATGGAGATTCTTGAACTTCAAAAATTCCATCAATTAATTTCAGCACATATGGATCACATAAATAAGCCATAAATGAATCTCATAAATAAATAAACTACATATGAATCTCATAAATAGATTAGTCACATAAATCACTCAACCATAAAAGACAAGATATACACTAGGAAATCCATCCAAATATGGAGGATGAGAAACCCATGAATTCTTTGAGTATAATAGATACATTTCCAGAGAATGGTGTACAACACATCATTGACCAATAAGATATATCACTTCAGTAGTAGTGAAGAGACATCCTCTAATGAACTAGCCTAACAACAAGTAAAAATACCTATCATTCGGAAGGTAGGAGATGGAAGGCTCAAGTAAGCTACTCACTCAAGTAAGCCACTCAGAGAATCACATAGCACACACACATGGAGGATAATTAACTATAAGTCCTTACATGCAAACATAAACACCCTTCCTACCACTAGCGCCATACTAGAACTTAGGATTCTTATAATGCAAAAGATATGTGCCCTCCTTTAACAAGTGTTTCTCAAATCAAATAAAAACTTGAAATAGTTGAAGAGAATGGGAAAGAAAGAAAATTTTTATTAACTACCTTGAATGTTCTCCCTAGATCATGGTACTGAGTCATTCAAGCGATTTGTGCAAGAAATAAGTTGATCTCTTTCAACAGACATCGAGAAGATTGTGTACAAGAAGAAGCTAGACTTTTCACAAGAGAAGAAAATATGGGAGAAACTAACGATCAAGCTCTCAGATTGTCCACCAGGAATAACTTCAAGAAGAAGGAGAAGACGAAGAACTTTCATCGCAACAAGAAGAAGGAGAAGAAATCGAAGAAGACCAAAAGAGATATTTCAAATGTTTGATGTAATACTTGTGATGAAAAGGGACACTTGGAAAGAGATTGTCCGATCTAGAAAAGAAGACACCATGCTAATATTTGATAAGATGATGGACCAATAAACAAAATATTCAAACAAGAGAAGGATGTTTCACATGAAGAGTAGGTGCTAATTTCAACACTTGCTCGCACTATCACACATGGAAGCAATGATTGGGTCGTGTATAGTTTAGTTTCCAAAAACATGACGGGATACAAGAATTCAATCTTTGATATGTGTGAACATGAGTCACCTAAAAAGGTGAAACTTGGCGATGATTATCAATACCCCACAAAAGGGAGTGGAAATATTCATACAAGATTGACTCCTAGAAATCCTTAAAGATAAAGGATGTGCTATATGTTCCACAATTGAGGAAGAATATTCTCTAGATATCTGCATTAGATGCAAAGGGAATTAGGGTTGCATTTATCAATGGTGAAGTGCCAATGTGTCTGAGAGGAAATACAATAGAGGATGCAATAATGATTGGAGAAGAAGATGGATGCTTGCATAAGTTGAAGGGATAGTGTGAACAAGCATTGGTTCATGGGTTAAGAGAATCAAATGAACTATGGAAAAAAATCTTGCACATGTGCACTAATAGAGCACTACCAATGGAAAGAAAATGAATCTTAGGACCTCCAGATATCCAAGAAAATCATGAAGGAATTTGAAGAGGATGTGGAAAATGAAAGAATGCAAAGAAGAGTTTTCCCAGCCATGAGAGAACGGATAAAGGAATATTCGAGATGGTACACTCGGATGTATGTGGAACCATGTCTTCTAGCTCACGAAGAAGGTATTTGTACTATGTTTCCTTTATAGATAATTTCTCACTTGCATATATTTCTTGAAAGAGAAAAGTGAAGTTTTCAGCAAGTTCAAGGAACATAAAGTGTTTGTGGAGAACCATAAAGATAGGAAGATTAATATTTTATAGTAATATAATGGTGATGATTTCACTTCGAAAGGATTCAAGGAAGTCTAGAGAGAATCTCACATTAAGAGGAAGTTGAGGACTCGATACAATCCTCAGTAGAATGGGGTTTCGAAACAAAAGAACCAGACCATAACGGGAACAATGATTGCAATGTTTCTTGACAAGGATCTTCCTATACACCCTTGGGTAGAGGAGGAAAGAACTACGGTGTATGTAAAACCATACTCCTCATCGAGTACTTGAAAACAACAGTCCTGAAGACGATTTCTCACAAGTGAAGCTACAAATAATCCATATTAGAGTATTTGGTTTCTAGGTGTACATACATGTCCCAAAGGAGAAAAGGACCAAGTTTGATCCTTCTAGGAGGATGGGTGTATTCATATGGTAGAGTGATATATCCAAGGCCTACTGAAAATACTTTTGAGGAATCTGTAAGATCGACATTAGTAGAGATGTAACATTTTATGAAGACTTGACATACTTCATATTTAGGAGGAATCCTATCCAAGAAGTCAAGGAACCTAAATAGATAAGAATTCGAGACATAGAAATTGGAGAAACAACTCTAGAAAACTAGAGAGATCAAGACATGACTTAAGAACCACTAGAAACTACCCTTCAGGAGGACTCCCACAAGAGGAAACCAACATGGGAACAAGAGATCATATGAGAAACTAAAAGTTATGGAACTCTATAATGAATACATAGAGAGAGAAAGAGGGAAAATCCCTATAATAGCTATCTATCCCTCTTATGTGACATCATTGAAAGATAACCTTCCACCTATGAAGAGGCTACATAAGAGAAATAATGAAAGGATGTGATGATTGAGGAATATTAGTCGATCATGAAGAATGAGGTATGGGATGTTGTTCCAAGACCAAAGAAAAAGTGTGTCATGACTTCAAAGTTGATCTACAAGATCAAACATGATGCAAATGGCATCATCGAGAAACATCAAGCAAGGTTCGTAGCATGAGGATTATCACATAGAGAAGGAATAGACTATGAAGAGACATTTGCACTTGTGGCGAGGTACACATCCGTAAGGATCATACTTACTTTGGAAGCAATTATGAATGGAAAGTACACAACATGGATGTCAAGACATAGTTGTTGATGATTTTTTCAAGGAGGAAGTGTACGTGGAATAGCCACTGGGATTTGAGACACATAACAAGAAGACCCATGTGTGAAAATTAAAGAAGGGCTTGTATGTATTAAAACAAGCACTATGGGCATGGTACGATAGGATGGATAGCTTCTTGATGAGCTTGGGATTTACCAAGAGTAAAGAAGATTCAAACATCTACTTGAAGGTGGAAGATAGAATACGAGTGATACTCCTACTATATGTCGATGACTTGTTTCTAACACGCGATGATGAAATCATTATAGATGTAAGGAGGAGACTTGCTACAGAGTTCGATATGAAATACCTATGTAATACAAGTAGGAAATTTAATGTATGCATTTAGAAATTCGAGGTAATACAAATTTACAACATAAATTTAATATGAATAAATTTTAAATGTCTATTCTTTAGTGTAATATTTAAGATCAATTTTAAAATTTAAATTATAAAAATTTTATGTTGTTATTTGTCGTACATTAGTTTTACGCTTTTCATTTCTTAGAGATGTCATTATAATGTGTGTTTATTTTTCTAATGATATTTTAATTGTATTTATGATTGTAGTGGCTACTATTTGGAAGTGTACTACTACAATGCTAAACACCTAGTGATCCCATCGAGCCATGTCTCTTCTCATACCCCTCCACAACCACCATAAAACTCTGGAATCCTTCTTTTTTGAAGTTCCCTCATGATTTCCTCATAAGGGGGTTCTTGCAATAGGTTCAATTATATTTCAAGGTTACCCTACCTCAATGGTGGGGCCTCAACCTATACCTATGGTGCACCACTTCCCCTTTGAATTCCTATGAGCATCTCATTTATTCGCTCAAGGGAGCAAAAAATGAGAACCCTGTCTTGAAATGTAGCCGACACATTCTCCTGAGGCATTGTTGCATGACCTTGTCCTCGACTTGTCCGCGTCCTTGCCAAATATATCCTTTATCATGCCATAAGTCATCATTAGTACATGGTTCAGGTTTTACCTAGGTCACTATTAAACATGTACTCATATGACAATGAATGAAAGTTTATTTCTTTCAACTCATACCCTCCAAATTTAGGTTCCACCTTCCTTCCATTTTTTAGTGTCGATGATAATTTTCGGTACGAAGTATCTCCAACTAGTTTCGCTAATACTCTCTCCCTCAAATCCACCTTTAAAATTATGTGAGAGAAAATCGTTGGTTTTCTGCTTAAGGCATCGGCCACTACTCTCTCCTTCCCTTTGATGTACAAAATCCCAAAATCATACTCACTCATAAATTCATTACATCACCTCTACGCGAGATTCAAGTCTCTTTGAGTTAAGAGGTATCTCAAGATTTCATGATATGATTTGAGCTCAAATATTCTCCCAGCAAGGCAATGTTTCCAAATCTTTAGGGATAACATCATTCCTGCTAATTCTAAATCATGGTTAGGTTAATTATCTTCATGAGGTTTTAACTTTCTTGATGCATAAGATTTTACTCTTCCTTACTACATTAACACAACACCCAAATCCTTGCTTGAGGAATCTATGCAAACTATAAATTCCTTTTCCACATCTGGGACCCATAGAATCGGTGCACTCCTTAGTAATTCTTTTAGTTTACTTAAAGCAAGATCACATTCTTTGATGCATTCATATCCAAAACCCTTGTACTACAAGGTAGTTATGGGTTTCGTTATTTTTAGAATCCTTCCACAAACATTCTATAGTATCCTGGTAGACCCATGAAGCTCCTTACTTCATGTGCATTCCTTGGTACATGCAAATCCATTATGGCCTTCACCTTTTCTGGGTCCACAAAAAATTCCTTCGCTAGAAATTATCTACCCGATATAATGGATCTGCTTTTCATAGAAAGAAAACTTGGACAACTTACTGTACAAATTGTGTTTTCTTCAGCATGAAAACACCATTTGCAAGTGTTCCTTGTGCTCACTTTCATTATTGTAGTAGACAAGGATACTTACCAATAAGACTTGCACAAACTGATCTAAGTATTTTCTAAATACAGTATTCGTGAGGCTCATAAATACAGTCAGCACATTAGTCAATCCAAAGGGTTCCACCAAAAAATCATAGTTCCCAAATCGAGTTCAAAATATTGTCTTAGCTATGCAACCTTCCTTAATCCTAAGTTGGTAGTAACCTAATCGCAAGTCTGATAACTGAAAAGAATGTTACCCCTTTCATCTCATCGAAGAGGTCATTTATTCAAGGTATTGGGTACCTATTTTTCACTCTCGGCATGCTCAAATATCTGTAATCTATGCAAAGATGCAAGGAGCCATGCTTCTTCCTTACAAATATTATTAGTTCACCCCATGGAAAAATACTAGGCCTTATGAATCCTAGGTCGAAGATTTCCTTAAACTGCATTTAAAACTTAGAAAGCTCAATGGTGGTCATCCTCTAAGGCATATTCGATATCAGCTTCGAACCACATTTAATCTCAATGGTAAAATAAATTTCTCTCTCACAAGGTAACCGAGGAAGTTCCTTGGGAAAGACATCATTGAATTCAACTAACACTATGTATTAATTTAATGAGGGTCCCTTCTCATTACTTATTGCTTCAACGATATATAATTAACACCCTTTACTCATACATCATTTTACGTTCATCGTCGAGATGAAACGTAGAGAAAACTTTTGTTTGATATCATGAATCTTAATGGCCTTCCCTTTGTCATTAACAAACAGGACCTTCTTTTCATAACAGCTAAGGAAATCTTGATGTTCCTCAAGCTAGTTCATACCTATGATAAGGTTATAAGTCTGCAGGGAGGTGACATATACTTTGACTAATGTAACACACAACTCGATATCTACAATACAATTGTCGACATTAGGTCCTACTACTTGTTTTATCTCTCAAGCGATTTTGATTGAGTCAAAATCATTGTGTTCATAGGTTGGAGAAATAAAGTTGTTAATAGCACCAAAATCAAACAAGATTAAGAGTTTATCATTGATTTTACGTGATGATTCCACCACAGTGGATTGGTGTTTAGCCTAATTATTATTCAGAGCTACAAATATTTGATGCTTACTTCCTCGAATCCTCATTGGGGACTTTCCCTCTCGATGCACTCTACCCGATCATAACTCAAGACAGTCTCACTGATAGTATTGAACACCACACCCACAACAATCAACCTATAAAAGTGTAGGTGAGATGAACTATTGAGAACTTTGAGAGGGGTTCGTTCTCCTGGAACCCCTTACCGTGAAAACTGCTCCTCAATAATCCATTGTACTCTTGTGACTTCGTGTTGTAGATTGGGACATTGTACTATCTTCTAATGATCTAGCTACTGCTGCAACTCTTGGTGTAGACCTATTTCCGTAGCGAGGCGGCCTCATGTTCCTTCCTCTAGGGTAGGTTCAAGGGGCCTTCCTCATGAATAGTGACTTCTAAGTATTGGATTCCCTAAAATATTTCCTAGCCAACATATCTTAGGTTATACAAGTGCATTCGACCACGTCAACAACTAAAGTGGGTTTGCACATCTCCACTTCGGCCCAGATCCTAGGATTGAGCTCATACACAAAGCACTCTGCATGGCGTTGATCAGTGTCTAAGTAGGGGACATACTTAACAAGTTCCATGAATCTTGCCTCATATTCCTCAATCAATAGACTCCCTTGTAACACAGCGTGAAAGGCTACTTCTTGTAGCTCCTCGTAGAAGTCTAGAAAGTACTTCCCTCTGTCTTATGTGCAAGTAGGTCCCATGGGACCGTGTGTGGGGTAAGGCCCAATTTCCTTTCTTTTCTTCTTCACGAGTTTAAGGTGTTGTCCTTTAGTTAAAATATTGCTATTTTGGATTTTGATGTGGAAGTGTACTCTTGCAATGCTAAGCACCTAGTGATCCCTTCGAACAATGTCTCTTCTTGTAGCCCTCCATGACCACCACAAAACTCTAAAATCCTTCTTTTCTTAAGTTCTCTCGTGATGTCCTCATAAGGGGGTCCTTGTAGTAGGTTCAATTATATTTTGAGGTCACCCTCCCTCAACATTAGGGCCTCAACCACTACCTATAGTGTAGCACTTCCCACTTGAAGTCGCATGAGCATCTCATTTATTGGCTCAAGGGAACGCAAAATTAGAATCCTCTATCGAAATGGAGCCGACACATTCTGCGTAGGCGTCATTGCCTGATGTCATTCTGGTCTTGCTCGCGTCCTTGCCATATCTATCCTTTATCATGTCATAAGCCATCATTAGTACATGGTTCACGTTTTACCTACCTCACTATTAAACATGTACTCATAGGACAATGAATGAAATTTTATTTCCTTCTTTAACAAGATTTAACTTATACTAAGTAAAATTATACATTTTTACAAAAACTTAAATAATTGAATTTAATAACCAATAACATGGTCTTATTTTTCTATATATTTATATATGTATAAATTTAATATAAATAAAGAATATACTTTGGGATATATATATATTTAAATTTAAATTATCCAATAATCTAAAAATACATATATGATAAAACAAACACTAACCTAACCCTCATATCTAGTAGTCATGGTATGAAGCTAGTTTCACCCTTTTTAAGTCATTCGCAAGCCCTAAATTTTATATTGTTTTCCTAGTTAGGCAACTCACCAAACTAGTTAGTGGGCGTGCTGTGCTAAGCTCTTGTGGGATGTCTCGAGATAGGCAAAGCACAAGGTGGGCTCTCCCTTGGTGCTCTTGTGAGGAAGCATGTCCACGCAGGCTGTGCCCACACCTAGGTCGCAAGAGAGGTGGATAAAAATTACCTTAGACCCTGAAGAAATATAAGAAATTATATGTATAAAATAATAAATCAACGTCGGGACGGGTTTGAGCAGAGATGGATGCTGACTCACAAGAGCGCCAAGGGAGAGCCCACCTTGCAATTGGCCTATCTCCATACATCCCACAAGAGCTTAGCACAGTTACCCAGGGTTTGCAGAGGGTGCCCCAGTCGGATTAAGATGCCAGGTGCGTTGTGCTCTTCCCTACATGCTCTTGGTCATTTGGTATCAGACGATACGATGAATGAGGATTGGTCTCACCTTAAGCATAACGAAACCCTATTTGTGCCCAGCCAAACATCACTACAGAATAAAAACCAGAGTCGCTCAGCTCAATTTCACCATCCCTAGGCATAAAATCATTTGGGTATTTGAATATTTGTTTTGGGGATGGTAATTTTTTTATTACTGTTAACTGATTAGGGATGAGATTGAGTTCTCTGATTGTTTTTGGCTAAGAAAGAGGCTCCACCTACATTCATCTCAAGAGGATGAAAAACAAAGAATCAGACCCATAATACGAAGAAGAAGAATAGTCAGAGGATATAATTTCCAAGCTTCTTATAGATATTTCGATGTGCCATATGAGAAAATGGATGATTTCCAGGCTCCTTATTTCTTCCCGCAGGTTATCTCGTTGATTCCATCTTCATAGAGCCCCAGGTCCCAGCATTTGATCAAACCTTAACCACTCTAAGATCTAGATTCAAAATTCTGAACAGGTACTACCTCTCGAGTTTCTTTCTGGTTTACTTCCAATTTTAAACCATAAAGTAGTGTTATTCTACTCTAAAACTGTAGAGAAGGCATTGTGATTTGAGTTTTAAATGCTAATTAGAGAAATTTGTTTTCTTTTGTTGAGGATGGGTGATTCCCTTCCTTTACCATTCTGTCAAAGAATCACAACCCAGTCTAAATCCCAGCTCACAGAGCATCTTTGTTAAAAGGTAAAGGCATCTGGATCCACAAATATATCTATCGGTATAAAAATTTTCATGAGGCCCCATTCTAGGGTTTTGTTGACGATCTGTGTGGAATGTGCCTTCCTGTGTAAATACAAAGTACTAATGCCTACGTCAAGTAATCTATCGATACATATGTGAAAACTGGTTTTGTTTCTGCCATAGAACACCTCAAGACCTGGGGTATACATCCTTGCTATAGATATAAGAAGGTATGCATAGGGATATGTCAATGAGAATGGGAAGATTCACTACAGTGGATGAGAGCTGATGTTAATTGCCCTGCATTCGAACAGAGGAGAGAGAGGGTTCATGCGTGGGGTAACTCTCAGTCCCGGTACCATTGTTTCCATACTTTCCAGCTCTACTGCTGATCACCAGACACTATCACAAACATGGTCATCCATCCTGAACTGGAATCCTGTCAATCCCCATGCTGCTGTATTAAGTCACAATAGCATTGTGTGCTGAGAGTGTAATCGCATGATCCCTCCCTTCACTATCTAGAATGACAGATATCTTAGTTAAGCTGCACACGCCATAACCTTACCCAGCGTTCTAGTCTATTAAAGATACCAATGCTTCCATACTTGGCAACTTGAACACACAGCCATAGCTACTGACTTATGTTTGTTTCAACAATGGCATTATAAAACATAATCCAAAGACATAAATAAATATGGAAACCCTCCACTGATTATAAGGTTCAAAAACCCATCAAAATTAGAATAGGATTGATAATTGACAGAGAATGATTACAACACAATAGCACATTAATTTTTAAAGAGCACACAAAAGTAGAAATCAAATGGAATAGTGTAATGATATTGCCAAGCGCAAAGCACTTAATAACAAGTCAAATTAGGTCATACAAGGAAGAGTGAATACACAAGGTCGAGGGACCTTTTAGATGCAGTGGTACATTGAAGCAATAATTCAAGATCCATAAGAAATAAATCATCCCAAGCAATGCTATCCCTCCTAAGCCTAGTCCCAAGCCTTCCAACATGCTTACCAATTAGGATAGTTAAGTGAAACCTGTTTCACCGATTCTTATCTAAAACAAACAGGCCTTATAGTATACAAAACTGAGCAAAATTTATGTAAAACCTAATTTATGCTTAAAACATGTCAAGCCCATCATTTTATTGACAACTGTGTGCATCAACCTTTTGGGCCCAAAAGAACAAGCAAGGGTGAACATGATTTGGGTGTTAAACAACAAATAAAATCCACCTTGGGGATGAGTCTTTTCATTGTGAGCTATTACTCCAAATCCTCATGGTAATTTAGCTATTTTCAATAATGTCTATGCCCTAATATGAATTGAAACCTTTCTTTAAATTTATATACCCATAAAGAAATTTACATACCCAATGGAAACCCAAACCCCAATTTACTCATAAAAACCAAGTCAATTTGACCATTTTCATATGTATTTGCAAGCATCTTTGTGAATCCAAACCAAAACTTACAAATATGCAAAGTTTTGCAATTATATTGAAATGTTGCATAACAAATTTACATGCCCAATAGAAACCAAAACCCCAATTTACTCATGAAAAATGTTAGAATTTCATCGTATAAGCTAGCATTATGATCTTAGGATCGAGAATAAAAAGCACGACAATAAAACATAAGCACATCACAATAGACAAGAGACACAAAGAGTTTTCCTCAGGGAAACCATAAAGGAGAAAACCCCGCAACTTCCTGAGAGATAGAATTAGCACCAAAATAGTAAAAGCCCCAAAACTATAAGATGATCTCCACACAGTAGCAGTCTCTCTCTCTCACACTGAGAGAGCTTCTCCTCTCACTCATGCGCTCTCAATGAGTGAGTGTGAGTGTTGCAAAGTGATAAATAGAGAGGCTCTCACTCTCTATTTATATTCCTCCATTCACTTGAAGTGTACTCCAACATGTCGACCTCACTTAACAATTACTTACTAGAGCCTACATCTCTAGGAGTGTCTAATAACCCTAGTGCCCCACCACTTGTAACACAATGGTGGGGACTGTTGCCTCGACTTATAATGACTCACCTAGGGTCGACTTCACTAGGATAATCTAATAACCCAAGGGCCCCACAACTGTGTGGACTTTAACCCTTCACCAATTGGAGGGTTACCCATAATGACTTGGCATGACTTTCTCATT
Organism: Pseudotsuga menziesii; assembly: GCA_001517045.1. NCBI lineage: Eukaryota > Viridiplantae > Streptophyta > Pinopsida > Pinales > Pinaceae > Pseudotsuga > Pseudotsuga menziesii. Next base: position 957,176 of record LPNX011002867.1, on the reverse strand, counting down.
ATAGAAACTTCCCGATCGGAACATCGAGGTATGACATGACTCAAATACATTACAATACATCCCGGAATAAACATCGGGTTACAATACATAAGAAATACGGATGAATACATTCTGAAGTTACAAATACATCAACACTCCCTCTTAACTAGGAAGGTATTCTCTCGACACAATTTATCAGCAAAAGTCTTCTTCTCTGTATCATCTCGATCATCATTGAGTTCTCGTCATCTTCATCTTCAAGTCATATTCATCATCGGATATGGATCATCACTCGATCTGGATCATCATCACTGAATCTAGATCATCACTCGATCTGGATCATCATCATCACTGGATCTAGATCATCACTGGATCTGGATCATCACTGGACATCATCACTGGATCTGGATCATCTCTGCTGGATCATCATCACTGGATCTGGATCATCATCACTTGATCTGGATCATCACTCGGCATCATCATAGGTGCTATCTCTTGATTCTTCTCGTCATAGGAACCTCTACAGAGCCAGTCCTTTTTCATACTGGATGTATCATCTCAGAGCTGGTCCTTTTTCATACCAGATGAGGCAGCTACTCAGAGCTAGTCCTTTTTCATACTAGATGAGCCTTCCCAGATCTAGTCCTTTTTCATACTAGGTAGGGCATCACAAAGCTGGTCCTTTTTCATACCAGATGAGGCATCACAGAGCTGGTCCTTTTTCATACCAGATGTGGAAGCTACTCAGAGCTAGTCCTTTTTCATACTAGATGAGTCTTCATAGAGATGGTCCTTTTTCATACCACATGTGGCAGCTACTCAGAGCTATTCCTTTTTCATACTAGATGAGTCTTCACAAAGCCAGCCCTTTTTTATGTTGGATGTGGCATCCACATATACCTGACAATGGAAGGAACCAATCCTCTCACCATGTCACGGCCCTTACATCCGACCATGGAAGGAGCCAATCCTTTCACCATGTCGAAATGGCACTGCACTTACATTTTATCATGGAAGGAACCAATCCTCTCACCATGTCAGAATGGCATTGCACTTACATTTGATCATGGAAGGAACCATTCCTCTCACAATGTCAGAATGGCATAACAAGGACACATCACTTCCTCTTGGGAGGAACCTCGATCTAGAGAACACCAAGCTTCTCCCTGAAGTACTCGAACTTCACTCTGGCCATTTCTAGTATAGAATCACATCAGGGCTGATTACATCCAAGGATAACCCACGAGCTTCGCCAGGACCAATTACAACTAAGGAAAACCTACAGGACCGTTTACCTCTGAGAAACCTATGAGCTTCGCCAGGATTTATGCTCGGACAACCTGTCTCACCAGCTATGCTAGAACTCCCTCTTTCGAGATATCTTTATCTGCATCACAAACTGGAGCTTCACTGGTCCTCTCTGCATCATACCAAAATGCAAGTCATATTAATCAAATCAAATAGTAGTTTTCAAAAGAAACATACTACCTCCCAAATCACAAGTGGAAACATATTTTGCCTTGGCTGTACTCAGCACCATGTAGGACTCCATCCTGTCAAACCAAGAGATCACACCTGATCTCATACTAAAGTAGCACCTCTAAGTGCTCTTCCTATCAATGGCACTGCCTGACCAATCTGAATCAACATAACCCTCCAGGTTAATCTTCTGATTCACATCGTACTTGAGCCCATAATCAACTGTACCCTTTAGGTACTGCATGCTTTGCAACCATTAGGTGAACATTTCTCAATGTGTTCACAGCAAAGAAAATATCTGGTCTTGTATTCGTTAGGTACATCAAGGAACCAATCATCTAACGATACATCATAGCATCAACCATCTCTAATGAAGCAACACTCAATAGCTTCAAGTTCGATGCCATAGGTGTGGTCATGGCCTTGCAGTCATCATCCTGAACCTCTTCAAAATCTTTACTGCATACTTCTCTTGTCCACACCTCCATGCCTAGAACGTAGTGCATCAACACATAATAGGAGCATTACTGGTCTTTCGCCTTCAACCTTGAAGCAAAGGTTGGAATCCACTTTACTCTCAGTAAAGCCTAGAGTCATTAGTAATCTGTCCATCCTGTCATATCATGTCGAACCTCAAGATCTTCTATAGTCACTCCCTCTGAAGCGGAGCATCATACTCCCTCTATCTTCTGTAATATATGCACTGAAACATTCTGTACTGGAGTGACAAGTAGCTTCTTATGCTACTAATATTCTATGTATCCATCTAGGATCACTGGATACCAAGATCCTTTATCTTGAACTTTTTCCAAAGTTCATCTCGCACTCATCTATGAGATTGTCATCCTCTATCAGCCTTGTAGCAAAGGTTCAGATCTTCATCAAGCTCCTCATGTATGTATTATCTCATGGGTGTCTTTTGATCTCCTATAAGGCCTTCTTTCATTTGCACACATGATTCTTCATATCATGTGTATCTCTAGTGGCTGCAAATGCCTCTTCGTAGTCTATTCCTCGTGCTACGAATCTTGCCTTGTATCCCATGATGTTTCCATCCACTGCATGATGGAACTATGAACTTCTCTTCATGTATTGATACTTCATCCTAGATATCATTCTTCTTGAACTGGTCTTCCATTTCTTCTTGGTTACTTCTTCATAGCTTGAAGGTTCTATATTAATGATTTCGCTGCACTTGTCATATTATTCTTTGTCTTTGAACTATTGTCACTTGTTCTTCGGAACAAGTCTTCATTCTTCTTTGCTTGTAGGTGATTATGTATGTGATCTTTTTTACAAGTCGAATGCATTTATATGGTTAGAACATTTCATAAGGAATATTCATACTGGTAAATACTTATGCATAAATATATGATCATGCAACTACTTTAGCCAATACAACATTCATCCATATCTCACTGAAACTTTCTAGATGCCTTCCATCTCTACTAGAACAACATTGCGATTGTGCACTAATCCAATATGTCAGCAAAGAGGTTTCATTCTAGATAAGTAGAAATGGAGAGTTTTATAGCACCATGAGATACTTACCCATCACATGCATATTAGTAGTATACTGTCATTAATGCAAACATCCTATCATGCATAATACATCAACTGAATATAACAAATGCATAACAAAACAATATCATGAAATGACAATTGAATACTTATCTTTATTTGTTTCGTGGGTAGACTCCTTGAGCCTTCAACTTCATCGTCTTCTTCATTCATAATATCATCATTTCTTATCTAAATGCTAAGGTGGATAAGAATTTATTCAAGAGTTGAGATCTTCATATTCATCATCACTTGAGGTATCTTCTTTGGAAGGCGAGAGCTTGATCTTCAGTTGCTTCCATCTTCTCTTCTTTTCTTATGAGTTGAGCTTCTTCTTCTTCCCAAAGTCTGCTAAAAGTAATCACTTCCTTCTAGCACACATTCCTCAAATTAATAAATCCCATGATCCTGGGAGGCTATTCAAGGTGGCCATCACCACTTCTGCATTCTTCACTTCTTATTTTATCGCTTCAAGTTGTTCTTGATTTGAGAGACTCCTATGACTGCATGGTCTCTGCATTCTGGATCTTCACATTCTTCAACTGGTTTCTTAAGGTCATATTCTAATTTATGTTCTTCCATTAAAATGGCTTGGTCAAGGAATCAAACATCTTTTGTGTATTTAGGGAAGACACTTGTGATACAAGTTGATTCATGATTGAATCAACAATGATCTTCTTGGCCTTGACCAAGTTCTTCTTGAGTAAGGCTTTGAGCCTCATCTCCCTCTGAAACTAGAACTTCTCTACTCATGTAGGTGTCCAATTCATTTCTCTAGGGAGATCATATACTTCCATACTTGGAATTTTTCAAATTCACCAAGCTTATCATTAAGCTGATGTGATAGATCACTTTGAAATGAAAATAGCAAAGGATTAGATCTTACCGATTTGAGGTGTCCATCTTGGTTCTGTAGTTGGCTGATCTAGGGTTTGTCACAGAAACCCTATTTTTCAAAAATTGGAATCTTTTATATATTATTGGATAGACAGATATATCTCTTCAAATAGAGCTGTCCAATGTACTCCTTTTCTAAAAACAGTGGAGGGAAACTCCCGAAACAGGAAGCCCTAGATTTTCAATTTCTTCTGTAGAAATTCCTATTATTGTTTCTATGATATCTCTGAAATTACTTATCCTATATGTCTGAAATTTCATACTAAGGTAACCTCTCCTGTCCCTGATAGAAAACTATAGGTTTCATCATAATTGGTTTTACCATTTGGGATTTATGATCCTTTTCCCAAGGTTACCTGTTACATGACTGTTCAGAACAGCGATGTTGTATGGCATGCCACGTGTCACTGGTTGATCTTATGAGTCTGATATTCAGACCACCAAAACAAAAATCTGTTTTATTTCTATAACATCTTCATTAATTCCATTTGGACCTCTGTATCCCAATATATTGCAATTCTCCCTAGGTGTCCTTTTTAGGGATGATTTCTGGAAGAGGTTGGAACCCTAACTTTGAGAGATCATATCTCTTGTAATACAACGAATATGAGGATGAATTTTGGATATAGTGTTCTTCAGTATTTCAGCTTCAACCTATGAAATTTTAAGCACTTGATACTTCGCCAATATTCGGATATAGTGAATGTACCAACACTTAGCAGTTTTAGTATTTAGGGTTTTTCTAGCTTGGGGTCAAACTAGGGTTTGACTTTCCCAGAGTTTCACCCAACCAAATTTCTTGATCTAGGTCTATAAAATTAGGTTTTGATGAGGAGAAAAATCCTGTGGTGGTCTCACTCAAAAATTCCTCTTCTGTATAAATCCCTAATTTCCGCATCGAAAAGTGAAAATGCTCGAAATCGAATTCTGCTTCGACAGAAGGATTCACCCTTCAATGGAGAGTAAGCCTAGAATAATTTTGCTGATGGATTGTGGAGAGAGACCCAAAAAGTAAGAAGACCTAGCTTCTACAGCTGCGCAATTTATTCTTCTCAGGTTAGCTCTGATACCATGTTATAATTTCATCATATAAGCTAGCATTATGATCTTAGGATCTTTTCACTGAGAGAATAACAAGCACGGCAATAAAACATAAGCACATCACAAGAGACAAGAGACACAAAGAGTTTTACTCAGGGAAACCATAAAGGAGAAAACCATGCAACTTCCTGAGAGATAGAATCAGTACCAAAACAATAAAATCCCCAAAACAGTAAGATGATCTCCACACAGCAATAGTCTCTCTCTCTCTCTCACTTAGAGAGCTTCTCTTCTCACTCATGCGCCCTCAATGAGTGAGTGTGAGTGTTGCAAAGTGATAAATAGAGAGGCTCTCACTCTCTATTTATATTCTTCCATTCACTTGAAGTTCACTCCAACATGTCAGCCTCACTTAACAATTACTTAGTAGAGCCGACATCTCTAGGAGTGTCTAATAACCCTAGTGCCCCACCACTTGTGGGTACTTTGCCTCCTCCTACCAATAGGAGGGAAACATAATGGTGGGGACTCTTGCCCCGAATTACAATGACTCACCTAGGTTCAACTTCATTAGGATAGTCTAATAACTCAAGGGCCCCACAACTGTGGGGACTTTAACCCTTTACCAATAGGAGGGTTACCCATAATGACTTGACATGAATTTCTCATTATAGAAACTTCTCGATCAGAACATCAGGGTATGACATGACTCAAATACATTACAATACATCCCAGAATAAACATCAGGTTACAATACATAAGAAATACGGATGAATACATTCCGAAGTTACAAATACATCAACAAAAAACAAATCAATTTAACTATATGCACATGTATATTCACAAGCATTCTTGTGAATCCAAACCAAAATTCGCAAATATGAAAAGTTTGTTAAGTATATTGCAAGGTTGCATACAACTAAAAAATATTTCAATTAGAATTCATATCTTCCCTAAAGTTCATAGACAAACATTGTAAATCCCTTGTCTCTATCCTAAATATCGAAGTTGGTAGTCCAAGAACATTAATCAACACCTTAGAGTTTTGATGAAACTTCCTAATCCAAGTGTTAAAATAAGGTATAGAATATTCACATGCTTAACAAATATCTTCCCTTGACTAAAGGGTACATTTGGCTAAGGTCAAGACAAGGGAGTTCAACAATAGGCTCTACGAACATCAAGATACATAGGGAGGTTGATGTAATTTATTACATGCCAATCACATACTGAATCGAGTGAATACCTTGCAACCATAAAATCCACTATACACAAATATGAAAAGTCTCTCATGGATATATAGAAAGAGTGCAAACAACTAAAATAACATCAAGTTGAATCCATACATGACCCAAATTACATATAAACAAACATGCTAAATTGACTATAGAGTCCAAAAAGATCCGTGATACACCAAATAATTATATATCTCTCAAAATCTTTGCCTGCATTGGGATTGTATTCATACATAGCACCTTTTACAACCTCTTATACGCTTTAGCCTTTTCCTCTACGATGCAATATGGGAGTTGGTCCTGCAAGGGAATTAGTCAACACCTCACAGTTTCGATGAAACTTCATAATCCAAGCCCCAAAATAATGTAGAGGAGCTTCCCAATCAACATATGCACATAGGAAATTTAATGTATGCATGTGGAAATTGAAACTAATACAAATTTATGACATAAAGTTTAGATGAAAAAATGTTAAATGTTTATTCTTTAGTGTAAAATTTAAGATCAATTTTAAAATTTAAACTATAAATAGTTTATGTTGTTATTTGTCTTACATTAGTTTTACACTTTTCATTGCTCAGAGATGTCATTATACCATGTGTTTATTTTTATAATAATATTTTTTTTTGTATTTATGATTGTAGTGGCTACTATGGATCCCAATGCAGAGATTTTGAGAGTTATTAGTCATTTGAGAGAAATCAATTCTTCTTGGAGGGATGGAGATGAATGTTGCATATCCTTGTCAGTATTATAGCTTATCATAGTGGATACCATCAGCATATTAAATGATCCTTTGTATAGCATAGCATTGTACATAGAGAGAAAAACACAAGAATATTGCATGTCCCCACCCCTCATACGGAGGATGGAGAGGACGTGACCAACACCCTAATGTTGTCAAATGGGAAGACTGGCCCCATTAACATAAACACAAAAATTCATTGGGTTAAAAACATACATAAATACATAACAATTGCAATTATATGGTGGAAGAAAATCAACCATACAATCATTCCATGTGTTCATCATAATTTATTAAAATAAATACAAGTGCAAAGGTAAGTAAACAAGAATAAAAGTAAATACTTATCTTGTGATCATACTGTCCTGCAACTAGCTATGTCTCTCCAAGGTTCCACCTAATCACAGGCTAGTGTGCTTTTCAAAGTCTCATCATCACTACCACCCCCGAGCCGGGAATGATCCCACAAGGAACACAGGAATATCAAGCTTACACACATAGCCAAATACATATCAAAACCCAACCAATCCAAAACTACATTTGGCTCTATCAGGGTGCTAGGGAAACAAGCTAATAGCATATGGTTTCCTTGGAATTACTCAACCAAACCAACAATCATACCCAAACATTGCTATACCATTTACCATGTGGGTCTCTTGGACTTACTCAGCCAAGAAAGCACCACCATGCACTTCATAGTAAAAATACAATCACTGGGTAAGGACAAAAGCATCTTAGCAGCGGAAAATGAAAAGGAAACAAGGGTGAAACAACCCTTTGATATAAATTTCAATTTCTAGAGATGTTTTGTCCCTAACGTGGCCAAAACGAACTCAACAACACCCAATAAAGTGTGGGTCTTTTCTCCCACTCACTTGGCATTTCCAAAACAATTTCCATCTTGGAAAACAATGGGGAACTCTAGCCAAATTGTGGTGGAGGTAACCCACCCATTGATCATTACAAAACTAGATTCCCAACATGGGGAAATTGAAGAAAACGACTTTCCATGTGAGGGAAAACACACAACAAACCAAAAATGGGTTTTCAACCAAGACCAAAGTGGTAAAATTCGGGAAAAACACCCCATGAGTAAAATCCAATATCACAAATGTTTCTGGGAATTGTAGAGGGTAAAACAACCCACATCCATGCCCAAATGGTGGGTCTCCTTTGCCCATTTACTGCACAAATCCAAAAACAAAAATATGGGTATGGAAAAATAGAGAAACAACAGAAAAATTGATGCACATAAACCATCGGCATCAATTTTTAATCATCGAAACATAAAGCACTAAATCCATGATGGGGCCTTTGGATTGATCTCCACACCATGACTTAATACAATATTTACATCATATGCAATTTAATACCATGGGGTCAAAATCCATGGTGTTACATTCCCCTCCCCCTTTAATAGCACTCTCCTTAGTGCTTTACAAAAATTGAACGAAATAGATGTGCCAAGAGCATGGCATCCTCAGGACCGCAGTGCTTCTTCTACACCTTTATCTGTCCAATGGTATAATATGGAACTCTTCCAAGTCCTCGCTCGCATGCATTAGCTTACACCACATGATCTTTTTCTGGTCTTGGAGAATACTTCTCCTCAGTTTGGAACATTTTCAATGTCTTTGGAAACTAGAAATACCTATTCTCAAGCACCCAAGCAATGAGTCAATTACCATGTTTGTATTCACAAGATTTTTCGAAAGCATAGACGAATCACATGCACATGTATATTGATATAAAATCAACAAAAAGTTTCCAAGTGAACCAAATACTCATCTGCATAAGTATCTTCTTTCAGTTCCACAGGTATCTGACTTGGATTTACAGAACCATGGGACTCAAGACCCTGCCCCACCACTCACTTGGGTGTGCATTAAAGGGTAGCCAAATTTTTACAAGCCTCAGATTAGCTAAAAATACGTCTCAACCAAGGGGTTGCATCTTCATTCTTGATCCCAACACCTCTTCAGGTGCTTCAGTAGCAGTTATGTTCAAGATCTTGCACCTCCTCTAGGTGCTTACCAAGCTAAGGTGCTTCCTTTCCGAACACCACAAAAGATTGATTCACATGTCATATTCATTCCCAAAGGATGCAATCTATAACAAGATTTTCAAAATCATGGTAGCATCATATGCTCATGTATACTGAAGAGAATCAATAACAACAAAATTTTGATAAGTAAACCAAATACTTATCTATATAACATCTCTCAACCGAGATATGGTCCACCTCACTTCATATCCTAACACCTCCTTGGGTGCTCAATGGAATCTCTATTTTACAGGCCTAACACCTCTTCCAGTGCTCAGTGATGCTGAGGTGTGCTTCCTTTCTACGAACCATGACATAACATATTAATTCACAGGTCAAATTCATTTCCCCAAAATTTCTGAAATCTTAGCTGAATCATTGTCGACATGTGTGATTACAGAAAATCAACCAGGATTTTCCAAGTAATCCAATACTTATATGTATAGAATCTCTCAATCGATATATGGTCAGCCCCATTTCAGAGATATGGTCAGCCCCAAATTTTTTCTGACATAACCATACTTAGAAATTATTTGGAAAAATTTCTTCCCTTTTTCCTGTCATCAGCTTGACTTGCCAAGTCTTCGCACTGTGTATCGGAAAAAACTTACTAAATGCGGTCGTTGTATCGACAAAACTCATTGAGTTTACCCGATTTCTCAACACTTAGAAAATTTTAGAAATATTCTTATTTATTTCCCTTCGTCGACTCAACATGCCATCGACTCAACTCAGCCAGTTCAATAGACATTCTATTGGCAGCACTCGACGATCTAAAAAGACATATGAAAATTTCCAACACTTAGGAAAATTTTGGAAAATGTTATGTGTCCCATACATTTTTTGTGTACTAGTGAGAGGGTAATATTTCCTCTGTCACTGCTGTTCATGTCCTATTGATGCCCATGCTACAACATGAGCTCTAATACCACACTTTCACGCCCCCACCCATCATCGCGACGATGGAGAAGATGTGACCAACACCTGCTACTGTCAAATGGGCGAATTGGCCCCATTAACATAAAAAAAATTGCATTGGGTTAAAAACATACATAGATGCATAACAGTTGCAATTATATAGTGGAAACAAATCAACCATACAAGCATTCCATGTGTTCATCATAATTTATTAAAATAAATACAGATGCAAAGGTAAGTAAACAAGAATAGAAGTAAATAATTATCTTATGATTGCGGTGTCTCGCAACTAGATACGTCGCTGAAATGTTCCACCCAACCATAGGCTAGTGTTCTCGCAAAAATATCAGCATCATTGATGTTTCCAAGCCAAGCATGATCCCACAAGGAATGAAGGAACAATAGGCTTACACACATAGCCAAAGACATATCAAAACCCACCAAATCCAAAACTACATTTCAGTTTGTTAGGCTGTTAGGGAAACAAGAAAATACGGTATGAGTTCCTTAGACTTACTCACCCAATCCAACAATGATACCCAAACATTTCTATACCCTCTACCATGGGGGTCTATTGGGCTTAATCATCCAAGAAATCACAAGCATGCATTCATAGTAAAAATATAATTGTTGGGTAACGACAAAAACGTCCCAGAAGCCCAAAATGAAAAGGAAACAAGGGTAAAACAACCCTCTAATAGCAATTTCATTTTCCAAAGACGTTTTGGCCCTAACGTGGCCAAAACGGACCCAACAAAACCCAAGAAAACATGGGTCTCTTCTCCCACTCGCTGGGCATTACCAAAATGATTTCAAGCTTGGAAAACAACAAGGAATTGTGACCAAATCGTCATGGAGGGAAGCCACCCATTAATCATTAAAAAAATGAATTCCTAGCCCGGGAAATTGAAGAAAATGGCTTCCCATGTGAGGTAAAATAGATAGAAAACCATAAACAGGTTTGCAACCAAGAACAAACTAGGAAAATTGGGGAAAACACCCTATGAGTAAAATCTGATATCACAAACATTTATGGGTAGTGTAGAGGTTATTACGACCCCCATCCATGCCCAAATCATGGGTCTCCTTTGCCCATTCACTACACAACTCCAACAACAAAATTATGGGTATGGAAAAATAGAGAAACAAAAGAAAAACATGGAGATAACTACTCAGCAAGCTCTTGCTGCATGAGGGAGCCCAAAACTCCATGAGGATAGGTGAGGGAGAGCTCTCCAAGCTTCCCATGCCTGAGAGAGCCTCGACGTGAATGGGAATGGGTGAGGAAATGAAAGGCATGGGTGCATAATGGCTTGGGAATGCATTCCTAAGCATTTACTTGCCCCACAAGTCAAAAGCACACTTTCCAAAAATGGGTGACTTCCAAAATTCAAATTTGACCTCCATACATTTCCCATCCCAAGGCAATAACTTCCTTCACCAACTTTAGATGACTAGGCATAAAAGAAATAAAGGGTAGTTGACCACTCTATGGGTTTTTCCTTTGACATTTGGCTTTTCCCCAATTCGCCCAAAGGTTTGGATATTTCCCCCTCCCTACTCCTTGTGAAATAATGCCCCCATATCTTTAACATTGTGGCGCATAGCTAGTTGTGGTATTTTTATTAATTTTCATTTTACATGATGCCTCAAACATATTGTTTCTGGCTAGCACATAAACCATCGACATCGATTATTAATCACTGAAACATAAAGAACTAAATTTATGGTGGGGCCTTTTCCTTGAGCTCGACACCACGATTTAATACAATATTTACATCATATGCAATTTAATACCATGGGGTTAAAAAAAATTGGTGTTACAAATATGTTGATGGATTGAGATAAAATGAGATTTAGATGCTCAAAATAACAAAAAATCATATATATACACTATTTGGAGTTCCTTGGACATATGACATTCCAAAGAGCAGTAGACCACATATTTCCATTGAGTGGTGCAACTGTTAACCAATTAGAGACCATTGGATGGACAGATGGTACATGGTTTTTGATATTTCCTCACACACCAACACACAAGTATCATTGTACCTCCTCCATTAACTTTATGTAGAGCTTGGGATGGGATAACATGTCAACTATTTTGACATGTTGGGGTTCTACAGCACTGGTAGAGGGATGCCCCAAAATCAACCCAATGCTAGGAATAGAGATGTAGATCGACATTTTCCTGCACCTCTTATCTAGCTACCGAGGCCACACTCTCTTCCTGCACATGATATCATTACCCAGACACATCAGGCATTTATTACACTAGCTTAAATGATTTATTGACACACCACAACTATCGACCAAACAAGGCCCTCTTGCTCTGGTGAGGTACAACCATCAGCTTCTGATGGTAGAGGAACATTTATTGGTAGGGATAGATCAACATACCCGGATCGAGCCACACATGTGAACAGCATGTGGTCAATCCTATTATGGTCATCGACCAACACATGGTACCTCTATGTCGACTGGTGGTCAAGTAAGGACATTCTAAAAACTCTTGTTCAATTTATTTTTTCCATATTGTACACATATTAGAAGATTCTTAATATATGTAATTTTTAATCTTGTAGGACCATGATTCCTCTAAGGGGGGCGGTAGTGTACCAGATGTTGTCATATCTGACGCTCAAACAACCAACACCGAGGTAATATTTCATCATGTGTCATTTTGTTAATACATGTGTTAGTTAATCAATTTGTTAAATGGTCTACTATTTACAATTTTTGAAGTTGCAAGAAGCTTATTTTAAACAAGATGTGGATGAAATTTCTTGGCTTCAAACTCTCTTAGGTCTAGCTCCAGTCCTTCCTTGGCGGGAAACAAATACCAAGATATCGGCCTAACAGATCAAGGCTCAGTTGGCAGCAACAACAATGTAGATGCACTATCTCCTGAGGTATATTTCTATGGATAACTACCAGAACACAATTTCTGCATTAGGGTGAGGGATTTCTGGTACCTTGGTATTCTACTAAGGTTCCAAATAAAATCTAATGGGTGGGGTGTTTATAGTTATTACAAACAGTTAAGTTTCACTACAACTCACCCTTAGAGAGGTATTATAACAATAACCCAATGCACCATAGGCACATTCAATGATAACAGTGCAACAAAGACATATAAATGCATTAATAAGCAAATGCATAAACACGTAATCACACTAACAAATATCTACACTCAATCACATTCATTAATCACACATTTGACACAGTATCTAACGTGGAAACCCATTCGAGAAAAACCACAAAGGCACTCTTCATCTAGGGTGAGAAATATATGTAACCTTTGGTGTGCACACTAAGCTTCGGACACTATTCTAGATCTCTCTTTCTTGTCTGATACATACATCTTCCTCCTATCATTCTCTTTGGCCTTCTGTCACTATTCTTTATGTAGTTGACACTACCAATGATCCGTACATAGCCTGGGTCAACTCACTCTCTTCTACACTCATACACACTCAATTGTAGGTTCTTCAACACGTCCCTACAATTTCAACACACTAACATACAATACAGTGAGACTTGAACTAAATGACTAGATGTTAGAGAGACTAACATGACGAGACCCTTTAGAGGATAACCCACATGGATCTTGATATTTATTTTTTATATATTCTTACAAGTCGCTTTTAGCTGAATTCATACAATTATCCAACGAGATTCCTTTCCTATTTTATCGACACATGACAATAGGCACTAATGACATGACTTACATATATGCTTTAATATTTACAGCTTTCACTCACTTTATCCATGCTTGTACCCACAAAATTTATAAAGTATCACTTTCTATCCATTGTGTCACTGCACATCTTCTGACATGGTTAAGTCCGTCAAATCCATTCCTTCTTATTTTGTTCCTCACCCATCGCAGCCTCTCTTATGTCATGAACTCTCTCCTTTTGTTTTCATAACATCCTCTTTCGTTGTTTCTTTCCTTGTCTCTTTCTTCTTTGTCTTCTTCTATTCTTCTTTTGTCGTATCTTCCCTTCTCGCTACTTCTTCTACCTTTTCTTCCTTCCTTACGTGGTTTCTTCTGTCACAAATCCTTTTCCTTCTCTCCTTATTTTGTTCTTCCTTCTTTACTTCTATCTCATACCCTTTTACTTCCTGCAACTTGACTCTTTTTCATCCTTGGGAATAATTTTAAATGAATTCTCCCTATCTTTCCCTAGCCCTAGAAAGCCCCCAACACTCACATGTGGCTCATCCCAAGCCACAGAAGGTTATTGTTCCATATCTTTACTTGTGCTCACATGACCTCGAACATATTGCAATGTTTTCATTACTTTCATTGTTTTGTGTTGCACGTCTTCCTCTGCTTTCTACAAATTTTCAACAAGGTGAGAACTTAGGTGTTTCAATGGTATACGCATTGCTTCTTGTACTCATCGTTGTAATTTCTGATATACAAGATTTATAATATCAAAAACTATTTTAGCTTCATGTTGCATCTCATCAACTTTATTTGCCTATTTTTTTTGTTACATGCGCAACACCATGAGTTATTTCTGCAATTTATTCATTATGTCATCTTATACATCCTTTGTGCTAAGGGTAACTATTTCATATCAATATTCAATTGAGATACTTATGTCTTAGTTGTGCACAACCCCTCTATGAATTTATCTACTTCAATGTATTCAATTAAAGCTTCCCAAGCCTTAGAGACTTGGTCAATAGCCTTAACACATAGTGCCTCTGCTTCTTCTATATTCTTCGCAACTTATGCTACTACTTTTCTTCATTCCTCCAAGAATTCGGGTGGTGTTCTTACTCTTAACTGCACCTCTAAATTTGTGACTTTCTTTCTAACATCTTATGCTATTTTGCCAAGTCAACTCACCTTGCTCTCTCAAAAAATTTCCTATATTATGCCTTCTTCAACAAAATTTGTACATGCAAGGGATACAATTTTGTCAATCCTCTGCCTATTTTATTCATACGTATTTTTCTTCTACTCAACCTCTACCACTACATCATTCATCTTATTAATACTTCTATTTGCAAATTTTTCATGTTTAATGAAGGTGCCTTCTATTAATTTCATTTATGTGACTGCGAGGTTTTTTAGTGCATATACCTTGGTCATGTGCATCTATGGAAAATCTATGATTATCATCCATAAGCTTCTAGAGACATCATTAAATTCCAGGGTTCCTATATCAAGCACTTATCTTGACAACTATGTTCTTATCACTAGAACCGGCATTGGTATTTCAGCTGGTTTCTCTTCAAAGGTTCTAGGTATATCCTAGAACTGAGTTATCTGAGGCACACAATCTACTGCAATTATAGTCTCCTCAATAGTTTTACATAAGAATTTAATCAAATGAGTAATAGTACATGTAATCTCCGTTGGTTGCTTGTTTAATCTCTGAAGGCTTGTCTCTATGATTTCTGTCAACACTTTAGTGAACTGCATCAAATATTCCCCATCACTGTTGAATATATTTCCATTTATGTCATCCTTTCTCTTTATATTTCATCTAGACTCTGCTTGCTCTGTATCGACCTCCTTTCCTTTCTTTTCTACATCTTGATATAGCAGAGTCAAACCTAGCCTTCTCTTAGTCGAATCCTCATCTTGCGCATCATTGTGTAGGTCATTTTTAATTGATATTTCTGTTCTGACAATGGTGGTTTGTCCAGTTCTATGTCATCAACTACTATTTGGTCCTCTCAGATAAGGACACGCCATTCCTTTGGGAATTCATCAACAATGGATTCAATTTCTTCTTTACTTAGTAAGAAATGCATCGCCAACCATTAGCATTGTGGGTCTTTTCGTGACTGTATCCTAACATAATGTGGTCCAATATGAAACTTAATGATTCGAAAGAACTAGATAATAGTGCCCTCACCAAGTCCCATTTTATTTTGCACCTGATCCCTCATGGCATCTCCATGGATTAAAAAATTCAATATTAGTATTTTGTTTCCTTTCCTTGTTTTTATGTCTGCATGAGAGATTCTTGGATCTGGCTCCCTTATATCCAACTTGTATATCCATGAGCTGATAGTTTGGTGGGTCGACCATACAACAAATGAAATAAAAATTAACATCCACACATAGCGAAAAGGTTTACCACTTTCCTGTGATAGACATGTGTATTCTAGTAATTCATTGAGCAAAAATTGCGATGAATTAATGTGAGCTCACTTTGCACAGAGTTTCGCTAGTGCAACCGCACCTGTAGTACATTATGTCAGTCGCAGTTTGCAAAACATTTACAATATAATACCTTCATAGAAAATATAACAATATATTCATTAATGGATGATATGAGGAACAATATATTGGCCCTAACTAAGTCATACAATATACTTCATCTAGATAAAGAAATCCTCCATGAAATTATATAAACAGTTGTTGTCCAAATGTATTAACTTCTCCGATGTGACCGAAGTGTGGCATGTATAGTAACAATAACAATCCAGACCGTTCTAGTCCTCTCTCCCATTCCATTGGGATGAAACACTTTACGAATTCCAATGTAGGCTACACAACTACCATACAATTATTCATGTCCAAGTATTTTTGTTTCTTGCTGTCGTGGTTATCAAAGGATAGCTTCTACATGTTTAACAAAATATTCTTCAATACCTTAATTCCTTGTGGCACCACTTGCATGATAAGTGGAGCCCCCAAATTCTTTGGAATTCTCAGCTTTTGGGCATCTGCATGCCTTGGTGGGATGTATGGGGATAACAAATGTTTGGTTTTCAAGTCTCTATCCTCCC
This sequence comes from Pseudotsuga menziesii, assembly GCA_001517045.1. Taxonomy (NCBI): domain Eukaryota; kingdom Viridiplantae; phylum Streptophyta; class Pinopsida; order Pinales; family Pinaceae; genus Pseudotsuga; species Pseudotsuga menziesii. The sequence goes on along the minus strand of LPNX011002867.1, from coordinate 940,516 downwards.
AAGCTACTAGTGACGGTGTTGGTGGTGTTATTTATTTCACTTTCTACTTCCTATTACCTATGTGCTTTCCCCATGTAGTTTCACAGGGACCCGATAGGTCTACAATTTATTTTATGGATGTCCTAACTGGATGGACTAGAACTTTCTCAACAACTAGAGGAGCCTACTGCGGTGGTGGGACATATCCCGTTGTATCTTCCATGATTGGTGTAGGTGATGTAGTCACAGCTTCAGACTCAACAACTAAACTAGCACTAGAGATAGAAAAAACCATGCTCTAGTAACTTTCTTCCACTCTCTGAATTTGATTATTACAATGTCTCTTCTCTCATCCAAATAGAATGAAATCAATTTGACACAAGGTTGATAGCATGCAACTATTTTTCTTGAAGCTGTTCTTCAAACATGTGGGAAATCAATACAAAAGAATTTATCCTTTTAGCCACATGGGTACATCATCCAAATAATTAAGGAAAATTTTATACAAACTACTATTTATTTGGCACATCGAGTGGTAGTTATTGCGATAAAGACACACATGGCCATAAATAACGCCATCAAATTTCCTTGTATTTTTCAAATTAATGCCTTGCAACTCTCGTATTGGAAATGACTAACATCCAACTATCATATAAATGCTGGTTGTATTTCTCTCAACAATTCTGCACTCCTTTCAACCTGTTTTCTTCCCTTCCTCAAATCTTATTTTCTTGCGACACACTATGTGTCTTCGGCATGAATTTCTAGTCTGTCCCAAACATCTAGTTTGGGAGACTTTGCATATTTAATGCGGTAGACTAGCAATCGAGGAACAAAATTTTTCCTCTTCCTTTTTCTCTTTTTCTTTCTTTTATTTTATGCATCTAATTCAGAGTTATCATGATATGACTTCATTCGAATTCCGTTCACCAATCCTTGGAGATGTATTCCATCTAAGTTTTGCAATTTCAATACTCCTCCATCAGTGATCTTCGTAAAGATATACGGTCATAACCAATGTGCTCTCAACTTTTGTGGATGCTTGAAAAAATTACTGTCATACATAAGAACACCTCCTCCAACCTGAAAGTGCTTCCTCTTAAAGTGTCTATCATTCCATGCTTTTCTCCTTTGTTTTTCAACATTTTGATGAAATCCTGTGACAAAATATTCTTCTTCCACGTGCACAATTTGAAACAATATTTCCTCGACAACATAGACATTTGTAATCTCTGTGATCACATCAAATATTTGAATCTGGACAATATACTCTAGAGGAATCATCAATTCTTATCCATACACCAACCAAAATGGAGTTTGTTTTGTTATATTCTTACAAGTTGTGCGGTATGATCATAATACAACTCAAATTTTCTTATCCTAGTCATCTCTCTGAATGTTGCAAACCTTTTTTAATGCATTCTTTATAATTTTGTTAAAGACTTCGACAACTGCTTTTTCTTTACGGTGACAAGGCATTGTCTTTCTATGCTAAATATGGAATTCCTTTATGATTTTTGCAATCAATTCATTGACAAGGTGTGTACCTTGGTCACTTAATATCTTATTCATTATACATTACCAAATAAACCATATAAATGTTAAGTGTAGTATGGAGTTAAGAGATGTTTGGTTTCAAAGTCTCCGTCCTCCCGATGTATTGGTGATGGTGTTTTTGGTGGTGCTGTTTCTTTCACTTTCGGCTACCTATTACCTATGCACTTTCCCCATGTAGTTTCAGAGGGACCTGGTAGGTATACAATTGATTTTATGGATGTACTAACTGGATGGACTGGAACTTTCTCAAAAATGGAGGAGCCTATTGCTATGGTGGGGCATATCCTGTTGTATCTTCCATGATTGGTGTAGGTGATTCCGTCACAACTTCAGACTCAACAACTGAACTAGCACTAGAGATAGAAATAACCATGCTCTATTAACCTTCTTCCACTCTTTGAATTTGCTGACAACAATTTTTCTTCTCTCATCCAAATAGAATGAAATCAATTTGTCACAGAGTTTGATAGCATGCAACCATTTTCCCCCTAGTCGTTCTTCAAATATATGGGAAATCAATAAAAAGAATTTATCTTTCAGCCCCATCAGTACATCATGAAAAATAAAGGAAAATTTTAAATACACTGTTGTTTGAGTGGCACATCGAGTGTTAGTTACTTCCATAAAGACAGACGTGGCCATAAAGAACACCTTACAATTTCGTCGTATTTTTCAAATATATGCCCCGCAACTCCCATATCGGAAATGATTAACATCCAATTGTCATATCTACTCTTATCATATTTCTCTCAACAACATCACATTCCTTTCGACCTATTTTCTTCCCTTCCTCAAATCTCCTTTTCTTGCAACACGCTATTTCTAGTCTTCGCCAATTTAATGTGGCAAAATAGCAATCTACGAACAAAATTTTTCCTCTTCCTTTTTGCCTTTTTCTTGATTTTATTTTATTCTTCTAAGTCACAGTTATCATGATACGACTTCATTTGAATTCCATTCACCAATACTTGGACCTCTATTCCATCTAAGTTTTCCAATTTCAGTGCTCCTCCATCAGTGATATTTGTAACGATATATGGTCATAAGCAATGTGCTCTCAACTTTTGTAGATTCTTGAAAAATTTAATATCATACATAAGAAAAAGTCCTCCAACCTCAAATTGTTTCCTCTTAATGTGTCGATCATGCCATGATTTTTTCCTTTGTTTTTCAACTTTTTGATGAAATCCTGCAACAAAACGTTCTTCTTCCATGAGAACAATTTGCAACAATCTTTCTTCAACAACATTGACATATGTAATCTCTGTGATCACATAAATTATTCGAATTAGGACAATATACTCCATAGGAATCATAACTTCTTGTCCATACACCAACTAGAATGGAGTTTGTCCTATTAGATTAGTAGAAGTTGTGCGATATGCCCATTATACAACTCAAATTTTCTGATCCTAGTCGTATCTTTGAACTTTGAAAACCTTTGTTAATTCATTCTCTATAATTTTGTTAAAGACTTTGAGAACTCCATTTGCTTGAGGGTGATAAGGAATTGTCTTTCTATGTTGAATATGGAATTCCTTTGTGATTTTTGCAATCAACTAGTTGACAAAGTGTGTACCCTGGTCACTTAATCGAATATTTGGGAATCTAAATCATGTCACCACATTCTCAAATAAGAACTTTGTAGCAGTACCTATTGCTTTATCCCATCTCGTTGAAATCTTGAAGAACATCTCTTGAGTACCTATCATGTGGCTTGAAGCTCGACTGTCAATATACCAAGTTCTAGAGGTGTATATAGTCAACAAGGAATGCTACCTCTCAATCTATATGTCTATGCTAGTGGTGATATATACTCTCTTTCTCTAAACATGTTTAGCAAAAAGACAAAAATCTTTCTTGAAGATTGTTATATACTTAATATATGCTGAAGTTATAGACTAATGATTCTTCTTCTTCTTCTTGGTTGGACATTGCGAGGTATAGTGTCGAAATCCTTGACAAGCAAAGGACTTTACTTTTATCAAATGCTTCTTATATCCACTATGTTGTTGTTGTTGCTTATCCCCACCCTAATCGGGGCCTTTTTTCTACTCCTTCTCGTTTGTATCCAAATCCACATTAAACCTCTCTGGGACTCCTCTTGCATGAAATCATCCTAGATTTTATCGCATGAAGGAAAGTTATCCATGGAAACTATTGCCTCGACAAAAATATCCCAAGGCTTTGTAACCCCATTCATAGTTGTGCACACTAGCTCAACGTTAGAAACAAACTCCCTAATTGTTGCAACCTCATCTCTCACCTAAGATATCCTAGTAATATAGGAAGTCACTCCCTCTACTCTCGCCATTTTAATACTCTTCAATTATTCCCTTAACATAATTTTCTATTCTCTGTAAAACTCTTGTACAAGCTAGTCAAAGCATCCTGCATCTTATATGAACAATATTTACCTGATATGTGATGAATCACATGGTATTTAACTAACTTCTTAAAGAACTATCCTTCTATCCCTAACGTTCGTTTTCTCCAAGGTAGCAAGTGATTGTGCATGAGAGGGAGGTGGAACATGAATTGGTTGAGCCTGCGTGTGATTAACCACTTCATTCGAAATTTAATATTCCTCGAAGATAAGAACTATCCTAGCATTCCATGGGTCAAAATTTCAAATCCCATCAATCGTATCCTCTAACCTAACTCATGTAGCCATTTCAATGCAATTTCAAACTTCAACAAGGTGTTTCTCACTTAAAAAGAAGCTAACTGAGAATTTGAAAGTTCCAATGTAATAATCTACCCCCAAGCTTTGATACCATGATAATTTTATGGGTATTTTACCACCCCAATTTCAAGTTACTTGGTCATTTTTTAATGCCCAACCCAATAGAAATTTTTGTTGTAGATGAATTGATTTCTCATAAAAAAATTGTACGTGAAACACTCAAAAAATCACTAATGTAGGAAGCATGAATTTACTCATCATGTCACACACAAGAAAAAATTTAGGCATCATATTTTTTGCAAATTTCCAAGGAAAAACCACAAGGGGAAAACCTATTTGAGAGAGTAATTTGTATTTATTCAGAATGAAAGGTAGAAAAAATTAATAATTTCCAAGTACAAATTATCTCAATGATAAATATGAAGGATTCCTCGAAAAGTATGCACACAATGCATCAAAATGTGATTAATAATTTCTAAATACAACTTATCTCAATGATAAATATGAACGATGCCTCGAAAAGTATGCATATGATATGTGAAGACATATGCAATGTGTCTAAATTATGTCTAAATTATTAAAGATAGATATTCAGAAAATATATATTTTCTAACTTATTTTAATTAATAAATAACATAAAAATCAATAATAAACTTTAATATGTATTATCTACCACATGTCCTGAGAAAAATGGCACCATATAAAATTCAAAACTGCCAATATAAAATAGGCAGTGAACCATTTTAATAAAATAAATATTGAACCACATAAAAATGTCAATATAATAGATTTATGAAGTACCAATCACACAGAAATAAAATATGGTTTCAGAAGTACCAAATCACACTAAATTATGCAACTGTTGAACGGAAAGAGAGAGGCATTTCAGTGTTAATCTAGAAATTTGAAATAAAATAAGATACAACTAATAAATAAAATATACCTTACTAGTATATTATCGATACACCCATTAACATCAACTTGTGGCGAAGCTTCCTTGGTTTAGCTTCTGCATCTGCAAAAGGAAATGAAATTTCATGAAGAAACTCAAATGAGAAAACATTAAACAGTAAGCAGAGAACACTAAGTAGTAATAAAATAAGTAGAGAACACTAATTAATAGATAAATAAATAAATACAAATGGACTTATAGATTCCAGGGCATTGATCTTTAGGAAGCTCATTGGGAATATCCTGTTGGAATGAACAGTATTGCATGACCATGTGTTAAGGGTTCCTTGGAGCACAATCTTCCTCAGACGGCTCTCTTCCTCTTAGTAGGATGGTCCCCTATTTTCTTGGAATCAAGAGTTCTGGTCCATGACCACACATTGGTGCTCTTGTCTTCTCCCATACTAATGCTAGGAAAAGTGTAGCTGCGGTTTCTAGATGTAAGCAGAAGTACTGGTCGTGGTTGTCATAGTGTCAATAGTAAAGCCTAAGCAGATATTTATACTAGAATCTTGATCCATATCACTTTCTTTAGTTAGTGCAATTAAAGAGTGTTTAAAATACAAAGGGAATATATAGAAAAGAAGTACTTATTGTTGCGTGAGTCCCAAGATTCAGATAGTCAAAATTGGTTCATTGTATATAGACAGGTAGTTGTAAGCTTCTTTATCTTGTTTCCTTAAAGTTTTCATAGAGTGCAAATTATTGATGAATGTTTAAAATACAGACGATAAATTTCCATTTTTTTTTGGCCTGGTTTTTACCCATTTATGGCCATGAATCTTCATTGAATTTTAAAATTTTGTAAAAACACTACCATATCTTACATAGTGTCAGTGTTTGGGGGTTTCTTGTAAGTTGATTTAATTTATGGTTTTAAAATCCCCCAACAAACAACAAAATTAACATCAAAATTACTCATTTTGTGCATTAAATTCAAGATTCCTATAGAAATCAGCCTGAAAGTCAAAATCTTCCCCTTTTTAGACTACTCCTTAAAATACAAAGGGAATATATAGGAAATAAGTCTATTCAAAGTGCATTTAATCAAGTTAATGCAAACCACTACTTGATTTTTATAATATTGTTATTGATATCAAAGGAAATGAGGTGTTTGAATGAAGCAACATATATTTATTATTATTTTAATAAGAATATGTAGAGGGTGTTAACCCATATGTACATGAATTAGTCTATGCAAAATGCATTTTATGAAGTTATTGCAAATCACCACTTGATTTTTATAATATTCTTATTGATATCAAAGCAAATGAGATATTTCATTGAATCAACATATATTTATTATTTTAATAAACATATGTAGATAGGGTTAACCCACATGTTCATGAATAAGTCTATGGAAAATGCATTTAATGAAGTTAATGCAAATAACTATTTGATTTTTGTAATATTGTTATTGATATAAACAGAAATGACTTGTTTCATTGAATCAACATATCTTTATTATCTTAATAAAATTGTGTGGAGAGGGTTAAACCATATGTTCATGACACTTGATGATGTTGATTGTAATGGGTGAGCGCATAATCATTTCTTCTACATGTAATACTATGTGAAAAATGTCATGGGTTTATACAACCACTTGTTAGTAGGTCAATTTCAATTTTATGTTAGATAAATTATATACCATAAGTTTCGAAAACCATCGACTCATTGGTAAATTATTATTTTCTAGGAGAGAAAGAAATTTTGGGAGAATAAAAACAAATTAATTATTTACTTAACTGTAAACGTGAATTTTCAAATAGACTCAACTTGAAGGGTTTCGAACAAATATAAATGTTAAAAGAGATAGAATCAATATTGTTTTATATTAAGAGAAACATTTAACAAGAAATATGAAGAGAAGTCTTATTTAAGAAAGCTAAAATTGTAACTATGTGTTGATGTGGTTGAAACAAAGTGATTGGTGTCTATTGCTAAGTTGGTTCTTTTTCCTTAGCGGTGGGGTGTATCCAATATGTCGTGCATGTGAATGTGAGTAAGAGTATGTTTTTTCTCACAAGGATTTGCATCTTAGTTTATTGGTGTCTTTGCTAGGTTGAGTTATATAAGTATTTGTAATAGTAAGTATACATCTACCAAGATGGTATAAATAAAAGTTTTTGTAGTTTTCTCTTCAAAGTGTATACACTTAAATCTAATGTTTTGTTTTTTATAACTCATAGGTATTATGTGTTATTGTTTTATTGGGTTAATTCAATTTAAATAAGTAAAAAGTAATATTGTTAAATTTTGCGATAATATGGAGATTCTTGAACTTTAAAAATTCCATCAACTAATTTCAACACATATGGATCACATAAATCAGCCAAAAATGAATCTCATAAATAAATCAACGACATATGGATAAGGACAAGAAGAAGGACATGAAACCCAAGAAGACCAAAAGAGATATTTAAAATGGTCGATGTAATACTTGTGATGAAAAGGGACACTTGGAAAGAGATTGTCCCATCCAGAAAAGGAGACACCATGCTAATGTTGGATAAGATGATGAAAAAACAAACAAAAGATTCAAATGAGAGAAGGATGATTCATATGAAGAGTATGTGCTAATCTCAACACTTACTCACATTATCACACACGGAAGCAATGATTGGCTCGTGGATAGTGGAGTTTCCAAACACATGACTGGATACAAGGAATCATTTGTTAATATGTCTGAACATGAGTCACCTCAGAAGGTGAAACCTGGCAATGATTATCAATGCCCTACAAAAGGGAGTGTCAAATATCCATACAAGATTGACTCTGGGAAATCCTTAAAGATGAAGGATGTGCTATATGTTCTAGGATTGAGGAAGAATATTTTCTCCATATCTGCATTAGATGCAAAAGGGAATTAGGGTTTCATTTGTCGATGGCCAAGTGCTAATGTGTCCCATAGGAAATATAATAGAGCATTCAATAGTGATTGGAGAAGAATATGGGGGCTTGTTCAAGTTGAAGGGACAGTCTGAACAAGCATTGGTTCATGAGTTAAGAGAACCAAATGAACTATGGAGAAAAAATCTTGCACATGTGCACCAATAGAGCACTACCAATGGGAAGAAAATGAGTCTTAGGACTGCTAGAGATCTAGCAAAATCATGAAGGAATTTGAAAAGGATGTGGAAAATGAAATAATGCAAAGAATACTTTTGCGAGGAGTGAGCACAAGGCTAAAGGAATATTACAGATGGTACACTCGGATGTACGTGGACCCATGTCTTCTATCTCAGTAAGCTGGTATTTGTACTTTGTTTCCTTTATATATAATTTCTCACATAACACTTGCCATCTATTTCTTGAAAGAGAAAAGTGAAGTTTTCAACAAGTTCAAGGAACATAAAGCATTGGTTGAGATCTAGAAATATAGGAAAATCAAAATTCTATAGTAAGATAATGGCAAAGAGATCACTTCAAAAAAATTCAAGGAACTGTAAAGAGAATCTTGGATTAAGAGGGTGTTGAGCACTCGATACAATCCTCGGCACAATGGGGTTGTAGAACAAAAGAACCAGGACATAATGGGAGCAATTATTGCAATGTTGTTTGATGAGTCTCTTTCTATACACCTTTGGGCAGAGGCGGCAAGAAAAACTATGTATGTATAATGTACTCTTCATCGATTACTTGAAAACAAGAGTCCTGAAGAGGATTTCTCATTAGTGAAGCTAGAAATAAACAATCTAAGAGTATTTGGTTTCAAGGTGTACATACATGTCCCAAAGGAGAAAAGGACCAAGTTTGATACTTCTCGAAGGAAGGATGTCTTCATAGGGTACAGTAATACATCAAAGGCCTACCAAATATACTTCCAAGGATTCAAGAATATCGAGATGAGTAGATCTGTAACATTTGATGAAGACTCGACATACTTCATATCTAGGAGGACTCCTATCTAGGAAGTCGAGGAACCTGAATAGAGAAGAACTTGAGACATGGAAATTGGAGAAGAAACTCTAGAAAACCTGAAATACCATGACATGATTGAAGAACTTGTAGAAACTACCCTTGAGGAGGACTCCCACAAGGGGAAACCAACATGGGAATGAGAGATCATATGTGAAGCTAAAAGTTATGGTGCTCTAGAAGGAATACATAGAGAGAGAAAGACAGAAAATACCTATAATAGCTATCTATCCCTCTTGTGTGACATCATTGAAAGAGAACCTTCCACCTATGAAGATGATACATAAAATAAAGAATGAAAGGATGTGATGATCGAGGAATATTACTCGATCATGGAGAATAAAGTATGGGAGGTTGTTCCAAGACTGGAGAAGAAGTCTGTCATGACTTCAAAGTGGATCTACAAAATCAAACATGATGCAGATGGCGGCATCAAGAAACATAAGGCAAGGTTCATAGCACAAGTATTATCACATAGAAAAGGCATAGACTATGAAGAGACATTTGCACCTGTGGCAAGGTACACTTCCATAAGAATCTTGCTTACTTTGGAAGTCATTATGAAATGGAAAGTACACTAGATGGATGCCAAGAAAGATTTCTTGAATGATGTTTCAATGAGGAAGTGTACATGGAATTGCCACTGGGATTTGAGACACATAACATGAATACCCATCTGTGAAAATTAAAGAAGGGATTGTATGGATTAAAACAAGCACTGTGGGCATGGTACGATAGGATGGATAGCTTCTTCATGAGCTTGGGATTTACCAAGAGTAAATCAGATTCAAACATCTACTTCAAGGTGGAAGACAGAATACGAGTGATACTCCTACTATATGTCGATGACTTATTTCTAACAGGCGATGAGGAAATAATTATAGATTCAAGGAGGATACTTGCTATAGAGTTCAACATGAAATACCTAGGTAATACATGTAGGAAATTTAATGTATGCATCTGGTAGGAAATACGACATAAATATAAGATGAAAAAATTTTAAATGATTATTCTTTAGTGTAAGATTTAAGATCAATTTTAAAATTTAAATTATAAATAGTTTATGTTGTTATTTATCGTACATTTGTTTTACACTTTTTATTTCTTAAAGATGTCATTATAATGTGTGTTTATTTTTATAATGATATTTTATATGTATTCATGATTGTCGTGGCTACTATGGACCACAATGAAAATATTTTGAGAGTTATTGGTCATTTGAGAGACATTGGTTCTCCTTGGAGGGGTGGAGATGAATGGTGTATCTCCTTGTTAGCATCATTGCTGACCATAGTGGATAGCATCAACAGATTAAACGATGATTTGTATAGCATAGCATCGTATAGGGAGAGAAAAATAAAAGAATATGATCATGGATTGAGCTATAAAGGGATTAAAAATATCAAAATATCAAAAAAGCATATATATACGCTATTTAGAGTGCCTCGGGTACATTCCAAAGAGCAATAGAACACATATCTCCATTGACCACATATTTCCATTGAGTGGTGCATCTGTTAACCAATTAGAGACCATTGGATGGAAAAATCATAAATGGTTTTTTATATTAGCTTCCACAACAAGAAGAAAGTACCATTGTAATTCCTCTATAAACTTTATATGGAGTTTGTGATGGGATAACATGTCAACTATTTCGACATGTTCGAATACACAAAGTTGTCCAAGCCTGTATAACAAGGTGTCTTTCAAGAACTGGTCAGTAGTGGACAACTTGTCGGTATCAATTTGTCTATAGATTGTAGAAAAATCGTAGTCTACCAAATACAATTGCAGCCAAGTAGTGGTGTCGTAACCATGCATACTCATTAATGTAGACAGTATATTAATGGGTGCTCTGCTGAGACAATCGGTTGCGGCATTGACTTTTCCTTTATGATAGTTAATTTCCAACTTAAATTGTTCCAGGTAATTAATCAACTTGAGTTGTCGAGTCATCTGTAGTTTCAACTGGGATGGAGTGAGCTGAAAAGTTTTATGGTCCATGAGGATGACCGTTTCCTTGAAAATAATGTACTATCTCCATTGCAGAATGGCATACAGTTATTTTTCATATGCTGAGTACCTTCTAATAGTGTTAGTGAAAGTCTCAGAATGAAACATGACTAGGAGACATGACTGAGTGATCATTGCACCAAGGGCATAGTCTGATGCATCCATCTCAATCTCAAAGGGTTGATGCAAATCAGGTAACACAAGTACTAATGTAGTACAAAGCTTGTTTTTTATTTTTTCAAAAGCTGCTTGTTGTGTTGATGTCCACTTGAAGACAGTTTTCCCATTTCCTTTCATCAACTGATTCAAAGGACATGCGATGTGGCTGAAGCCAAGCATGAATCATCGATAGAAATTCGTAAAACCAACAAAACTTCTTCATTCATGAATGTTTTGAGGAATGGGCCAATCTTTGAGGATATGTACATTTTATGGGTCAACATGAATTCGTGCAAATTCAATTACATACGCAAAGTATTTGATACTAGTCATCATAAATGAACATTTTTTTCCATGTTCATATATAGCTAATGTTGTTGGAGAGTGTCAAAAAATTTCTGAAGTTTTTTGACATGTTCTTCCCATGATTGACTGAAAATCAAGATATTGTTGAGATAAAAAATGACAAATTGACCAATGAAAGCTTGTAGAAGGTCATCCATATATCTCATGAAGGTTGCATGTGCATTGCTTAAGCCCAAAGGAAAGACTAAGCATTCAAACAATCCTTCCTTGGTATTGAAATTCATTTTCCATACATCGATGGACTCTATTGGAATCTGGTGGTATCCTGACTTGAGGTTGATTTTTGTAAAGAAATTAGCACCTTTCATATTTTTGATGAGTTCATCAATTAGTGGAAGAGGGTATGTGTTCTTCACTAAAATTTTGTTAAGAGCCCGATAGTTGATGCACATGCGCTAAGTCCCATCTTTCTTTGGAACTAGCACAACTGGACTTCCATAAGGAGCAGATTTGGGGTAGATATGACCCTTGTCGATCAAATCCTGTATTTTCCTCCAAATCTCTTCATTTTCGAGAATGGATATTCTATAAATAGATGCATTAAGTAATGAATAACCAGGAACAAGTTGAATGGAATGTTTTACCTCACAATGCATAGGTACCCCATCAGGTGCTTGAAATATGTTCTAGTATTCTTCAAGAATGTTGTTGATCTATTCTTGTCAAGAGATGTGCTGGTCGGTGAGTTGACTCATTACTGCACTATTCATTGAATGTTGAGGATTTATCATGACTGATGCAAACTTTTGAGCATGATTGATAAGCTTATTTATTTGTTTGGAATATATCATAGCAACTGTTGATGTGGGTTTTCGCTCTATTATGCCATACAATTGATTTTGGATTTTCACAATCAATTTTTTGAGGCCGTGACTGATATATTCTTTGTTGATCCCATAGGTAAGGTTTTCTGAAAATGGAATCAGCTACAGAAAGAGGTGCCACTTCACAGAGTACTTCATGTTCAAAATGATTAGTGAAGTGGTGGGTGATCCTTAGTTTCTTCCCATCCTTCATCCAAATGACATTGTAAGGGTCGGGATGTGGAGTGGTGAGAAGACCTAATTTATTCACAAGATCTTCAGAAACGAGGTTCTTCTCACTACAATTATCCACCATTAGATCTAATGGATATTTATGAACCCATATATGTGTATGGAATAGGCAGTGTCATTCCTCCTCATCGATGATGGTCGAGGCTGTTGGAGTGGTTGAGTTTGAAGCCAAGAAGGTTGATGCATCTGAATCCAATTTTACTAGGGTTCTATCGGACAAGTCAGATGTCGACAATTTTTCCAAAAATGTCTTCCTAGATTTGAATTCTGATGTATCCTACCGTGCTGAACTGTTATAACCACACCATTTCCCAGTAGGAATTTATTTGTTGAGATCCCTCTTGTATTTCTCGAAGTTCTTCTTTTGATGATTAGGATTCAGCGAAGTCGGATAATAATGATTCTTGAACTTGTCGGAGTCGACTTGTGACTTCTTATCAGATGCTCGACCTACCTCCTTTTTCACAAAACGTACCTTCCCTTTTTGTTTAGCTTCAAGATTGATGGATTAATTAAATCCAACCACAAGCGTACTGATAGTCAGAAACTCCATGTCTTGTTGAATGTAAGGGGATAAGCCATTGAGGTACTCCAAGACAAGCAATTTCTCTTCTTCTTTGATTGCAAGTCTAGCCATGAGTTTATAGAAATGGTCACGATAACTCTCTATGGACTTGTCTTTCCATTACCTTAGTTGTTGCCACTTCTTACACTATTTTTCAAGATACTTGGGCAGGTAGAACCCCTTTCAGACATATTCAACAAATTTTACCCATGTTTCGACGTGGTCCTCTTCTTTTTCCATCTTTGTCGATAGTTTCTCCCACGAGAAGCGTACGCAGGTTGACATATTTAAGGACGTAATGGTGATATTTTCTTCTTTGGAGAGTTGATTCACTGCAAAATAATATTCTAATTGTTGTAGCCAATTATCAATGGATTCTACATTAATATTTCCATCAAGGTTTGGTATGTCCATATCGATTGGCACTTTCAACTGGCTGATTTTATCGTAGTGAGGTCGCGTCAAGGATTCCTCAGAGTTCACAGTGACTCTCATGATAATCTCACAGGACTGGGAGAAAATTTTGGTTCACCAGTGAGTGAGTTCTTTTTCTATAATTTATTCTATCTTATCAGTTGCATGTCTATTGTATGCTTCTTTGACCATATTTTCTCAATTAGAAGGAAGTTTCTTCTTATGTTGCTGAGTTTGTTGAAGAGAGTGTCTGCTTGGATCAAAGAATGAAAGAATTTGTAAAGTATGTGCATATGGAAAGAATATGAAGAAGACATTTTCCATTAATGAGAGAATGAATAAAGGAATACTAGAGATACTGCATTCGAATGTATGTGGACCTATGTCTTCTAGCTCATTAAGTGGGTATGTGTACTATGTTTCATTTATGGATGATTTCTCATGTAAGACTTGGATATATTTTTTGAAAGGGAAAAGTGAAGTTTTTAGTAACTTCAAGGAACATAAAGCCTTGGTTGAGAATGAGACTGTTAAGAAGATCAATATTCTATGGTTAGATAATGGCATAGAATTCACATCGAAAGAATTTAAGGAACTATGGAGAGAGTCTGAGATTAAGAGGGATTTGAGTACTCCATACAATCCTTAGAAGAATGGGGTTGTGAAACGAAAGAACCAAACCATCATGGAAGCAGCAAGGGAAATGATACATGACCAGGATCTTCCTATGGACCTTTGACTGGAGGAGATAAGAACAACTTTGTGTGTACATAACCATCCTCCTCATCCAGTATTTGAAAATACGACTTCTGAAGAGGATTTCTCAGGAGAGAATCCAAACGTCATGCATCTAAGAATATTTGGTTTCTAGGGTAACATACATGTCGCAAAGGAGAAACAAACCAAGATAGATCCTTCTAGGAGGAAGGGTATATTCATAGGATACATTGATACATAAAATTCATACTAAATATACTTCATCGGATTTAAGAACATTGACATCAGTAAGAGATGTAACCTTTCATGAAGACTCATCATACTTTAGATATATGAAGACACCTATTGAGGAGGTCATGGAACTTAAAGGGATGAGATTCCAATATATGGAAATTAGAGACACAATTCCAGAAGACCTTGAAGATCATGACATGATGGAACCTCAAGAACCAGTAGAGACAATCCTTCAAAAGGACTCCCGCAAGAGGAAATCAACATGGGAATGAGAAGACCACAGAAGAAGTCTATCGTGACTTCAAAGTGGATCTAAGGGATAAAGAATGATGCATATAGAAGCATCTAGAAATACAAGGAAAGTTTCATAGCACAAGGCTTTTCATTGAAAGAAGGCATAGAGTACGAAGAGACATTTACACATGTGGTGAGGTACATTTCCATTAGGACCATACCTTCTATGAAAAAAGTTATAAAATGGAAAATACACTAGATGGATCTCAAAACATATTTCTTGAATGATGTAGTCAAGGAGGAACTATACGTGGATCAACCACTAGGATTATATACACATGATAGGAATACCCATGTGTGAAAATTGAAGAAGGCCTTGTATGGACTGAAACAAGCACCGAGGACATGGTACAACATGATGGATAACTTCCTCATGAGCTTGCGCTTTACCAAGAGTAAATCATATTCCAACCTCTACTTAAGGAGGAAGACAAATGACCTATGATACTCCTTCTATATGTCAATGACTTGTTTCTAACGGGTGTTGACGAAGTCATTAAAGATACAATGCAGAGACTTTATACATAGTTTGAGATGAAATACATAGGTATGATGCACTACTTCTGAGGCATAGAGGTTGGGAAGAGTGCATATGGGATTTTCCTTGGTCAAGGAAAGTATGTAGTGGAGATTTTGAAGAGATTCAAAATGTTGGACTGCAAGGAAATATCCACACCTGTGGATTCTAACTTGAAGCTTCAAAGTGATGCTTCATATGAGTTGGTTGATGCCATGATGTACCACTAGATGATTATATCATTGGTTTTTCTAACGAATACGAGACCATACATTTTATTTGTGGTGAAAAACTTGAGCCAGTGCCTCACAAATTCGAGATGTGTTCACCTGATAGCTGGAAAGCATCTTCTAACGTATCGAAAAGGTACACTGGACTATCGTCTCAAATATGATGTGAATCAAAATATTAACCTACACTATTATGTTGATTTAGACTAGGTAGGTAGTGCCACTGACACGAAGGGAACCTCAGGTTGCCACTTCGATTTAGGATCTCACATGATATCTAGTTTCAAGAGGAAGCAACCATGTGTGTCACTAAGTACAACTGAAGCAAAGTATGTTTCCTATCACTAGTTAGTTGAGAGGCATTGTGGCTGGGAAAGTTACTATGTAACTTCTTTAATCTCCAGCTAGATGTGACTTATATGTTATATGATGATCAGATCTATCTGAAGGTGTCAAAAAACTTAGTTTTCCATGACACATTGAAGCACATCAATATCAAGTTCCACTATATCAGGGATATCATGTAGAGAGGAGCAGTGAAGCTGCAGTATGTGGAAACATAGGATCACATTGCCGATGCGTTTATTAGTCCTCTAGTGAGAGTGAAGTATGAGTACTTTAGATAAATACTTGTTGCGATACATATCAAGTGATGTGTTCTACTATAGCTAGAGAGACACATTGTTTGAGCATAACATCTTGACGAATTTCACAGGTTTCTCAGACATAATAATTCGTGTAGGTTGTCCTTGGATGCAATCAGTCTTGATTTGTTTATATGCTATAAATAGTTGATGCGTAATATCTCACATAGGCAATGAGACAGGTTCTTTTAGTGGGAAAATATTAGTGAAGCAAGATTCTCAGATGTAATTAGTCTTGTAGGTTGTCCTACATATGTAATTCGTCATCGCTAAGCTCATTGGTTATCCTTGGATGTAATCTATCCTATGATAGGTTATTCGAGTGTAAAATGAGACTTCACGTGTAAAATTAGACGTATCATGGTACAAAAGTTATGTGGATGTAATGCGCTATGAAGGTTCTGTGAACGTAAAATATCCTGAACGCGGGTTGGTCAAATGTAAGAATTCCTCGGGGTTGAGGAGGGAATTTAAAAGTTACTTATGTAGAAGTTTGTTTTCTTGTAATCATTTCTTTATATAAATCTATATATTTGTTCCCATGTTGAGATGATAAGGTCATGAAGCATGATAGGTGCACCTAAGTGGTTCTCCCTTTACAAGTAGAACATAGGTTTACTCTAAATAGATGTAATGCACTATGCATGATCCTAGGAGATTCTCACATAGTAGAAGTTGTAGGTTTTATTCATGAGGTGAAAATTAGCTTATGTTACTACTATGGTGAAACAACATAAGAGGTTTGCATCTAAATATTTGTTCTTTGGTCTTTTTTTGTGCAGGACAAAAGAGTTGATTTGGATATGACAAGATGAAGGTAGCAGATGTAGGTTATTGTCATGGAAATGGAAAGAAGGTCCTAAACCATTCCTAATATTTATATTTCTCGATATGTGATGAATAACTCTACCATTGTTTTCATTCTCATGGAAGATTTCAGAAATTCCCCTTCGCATGGGATAGAAGAAACTACTTCTTCTCATTTTGGTGAAGCCATTTTCCCTCTTCTTGAACCAATCGTTGGATCAAAATATTCAAGTTCTCCTTCACCACGATGTATCCTAGATCTTGCTAACATGAACTCACAATGCAATTGTTATCTTGCTCCGATACCAAACTTGATCTGAAATTTTAGGATATTCTAACCATAAAATTGCATTTGAATTTGAATGTTAAATAATCATTAAACATGCTTAACAACAAAAAATTTAAATTCTTTAAATCATTCACAAAGCAAGTATAAACATATATGTAAACCATAAATAGAAGAGACATGTGATAACGGAGTTCGTCCCTCATGGGATACATCTCTGGGCCTCTTCCAATGGGAAGGTCAATCTATTAAGTATTTAAAAGCTTACAATTGAGTGTTCGAGAAACAGTTCAGAATTATCTGTGTTAGAAGCAAAAATAAACAACACCATTGAATTCCTTGTGAAATTCTAAATAAAATGAGTTTAAACTCGAATATATTTTCCTCATACCTCCTCTGGCACACAAAACAAGAACAACCTCTTCCCTACGTTTACTGACGGTAATTTCCCACCTTAGGAGATATGAATATTAGTGTTTGTACTATCTCAATATCTATGCCCACTCTTAGTCTTGGAATCTGTGCATATGGTTAGCACTTTCCTTCTACACTCTTCCCCTATGACTCCCAAAATATTAGATTTTTAAATGTTAAAATATTTTCTTTTGGCATCGTGGGCCATGGGACATGCGCCCTTTTGCGTCCCTGCACCTTCTCTCCATATCTTAATGAGATATTTCCATGGCCTAACCAATGAATGGTTGTTCTCCTAATGGTCATGTGTTGCACTTTGGTGGAAGAGGTCCTGGGGTCAAACCCACAGGCCTCTCCTCCTCGCCCCCATGTTTTAAATGGTGGTTTATATAAAATATACCATGTTATACAATGATTATAAGTTTCGATGGATATAGTTTAACATATGGCGTGTATAAGGTTCTGTTGAGGCCTCGAAAATCCCAAGTAACAATAGTAGGGATTATCCCCAATAAACATTCCCAATTAGCTCGTTATTGTTTCATATGGAAAATCTGTTTGGTTTATGGTCCGACTACAATACGTCAAGTAATGGTTTAATATTTGTTTACTGGTTGCAGCTTGGTGTACCGTTTAAGTGTATTTTTTGTTTTATTTTATGTATGATATGCAAGTGCCTAATCTAAGTGCAAATTGATAGAGATGGCAAAGAGTTCACAATGTGATGCGAAGGTTCCTACCTCTCGTCTTATTACCCATTTCACTTCTAAATCACAAACAAATAACAACTATGCTAAGCTAGATAATTCTACCTAACCTATCCCTAGCGAGCAAGATTATTTTTAATGATGAGTAATTTACTGTAAAAACATGCATAAAGAATATTACAGATAGTTGTTTATAATTCAGAATACATGAATGCAAGCACGAAGATAAATACAGAGATAGCTCATTGTTAGTTAAAACATTCATTACTCAATATACTGCATAAGTTTCATAAAAATAACAGGAAATTAGTCATAACATGGAATTAATTAATAAGTCGAAATGATCTCATAGTTCGTAGAATAAGCCAAAACACAAATAATTCAACATTCAACCAATCTACATCATGCATTTGAGACTTCACGGCTCCTTCTCTAGCAGAAAATATGGATTCTTTATTATAAAAGGAAGTACTTCTTCTTACAATAAACTTCACAAAAAGATAGCATGGAAAATTCCATCTAACATTTACTTCACCTACTTCACCTCCACTCTTCCTTTACAAAATTTTGTCCTCTAGTGCATGCACTTAGAAATAAATAAATACAAAATATTAAATAATCCTTAGTTGTTAATAAGACAAAACTAAGTGGGCCTAATTGGTGTCTTGACAAAAACACCCCAAGCTTATGCTTGTTCATCGATGACCTGGTACTCTGCAAGTTCCAATATACTAAATTCCACCTCATGATTTGACAACTAGGATTCGATTTCCTTCACCTTGGGGGTACTTTGACTCAAAGATTCTTCCAACTTGAGTTTTTGACCTGATGCTTGTATAATCCAAATCTTGATGTCTTCTTCACTAACAGTTTCAAGCCTTGATATGCTTTCTTCTCCCTCTTGCAACCTCTCTTGCAAATTCTTCATATGTTCTTTCCTGACTAGGAAAACATGATACGAGGAGGCTCTTAGAATCATGCACTTATTGTGAACCAAATGTATGCCTTTGTAAAATTCACTACACTTTTCAATAGTTTTTTTAATAGCGGTGTTTAACCTAACCATTCTCCTACAACATAAATTCAGTATGGCTACCTCCATCTTAAGACTTACTGCAGATTTCTAAGGCATGTTAGCTGGAAAGGTTGAATGGGTTTCTATCCATGCTAATCTTCTCTGGAATTGTGTTGAGTTGAATTCTAACATAACCTAAATTCTTTGTCACTTGCTTCGAGTCTTAACCTCTCGTCCTCTTGTTGTATTTTCTAACTCTCTTCTTCTTGATTCTTTTTCATACCTTCTTCTTCTGCTAACCTTTTCTTAGCTTCTTCTTTGGATCTTATTTTTTCTTCTTCTGCTGCTACCAACCACTGTTCCGCTTTTTGTGATAATCTGAGTTCCTCCTCTTGTGTTTTCTTAGTAGCTTCCTCCTCTTCCTTCTTCTACTACTCAATAGATTTTCCCTTACCACCTACTGTAGTTATATTTTTCTTAAATCTCCTCCTCAAAGTTGTCATATTACATGCATTTCAAAAATTTTCTTCATCTTTGTCCCAGTAGTTTGTGTACTCAAAATGTACTCCTGCTGCATCACAGTAATTAGCACGTTTATCCTAGAATCATTCATATGGAAACTTATCTCTCCAAAATGGAAGTACTCTAACTCCTTTACAAACTTTGGTGCACTCTTCACCTTTGAGAACCTATAACTTCCTATGTAAAACAGGACTAGGGGGTATACATCCTTCTTCTGTTCAAACAGGAAACTACCAACCCCATCAATGTAAAGTTTCCTTACTATTTTCTTGTGAATAACATAATCCATAGTGTATTTTGGCAACAAAGAAGGGGTCCTAGAGCTGCCAAATATCCTCAGATATAGACCTTCCTATGTTAGATAATAATGCCCATTATCTTGTACAATCTTCAAGGTTTCTTCCTACATGCAATCACGCTCAGCGAGGAATATTAATTTGTATAATGGCATTATGAATTCTTCACAAATACTCTTATAGTGATTGAAATATTTCTGTGCTCATGACAAGTGATATGCAGCATAGACATGAGACTTGGCCTTATCCAATTTACACTTTAGAGTTGGGAACAACTGTGTGCACAAAATACAATCGATAAAAAATGAGCTCATATAGAAATATCATTTCTTTTGCGAGACTCCTCCGAGTTCTGCACTTATACATGAGGACAAACTATTAGACACTATATTCACCTAGTTGAAAATTGTTCCTTGAGTGGCCAGAAAAAATATTACTCGTACCTAGCTCAGTTTGAAATTTTTTCCATTTTCTCTTCCAAAGATTTTGTTCAACACAAATGATATGAATCTATAGGGAGTGCAAAGGTTCATAGTTTCATACTCCCCGGACGACATTGTACAAAAATTATTTCGAGGGGCCATCATTCTTGTGACATTCTCCAAAACATCTAGATTAAGGTCCTTTAACCCTTTTTCATTTAGATAAGTCTTAGGCATGGGTAGCTTATATGCTTGGGATACATAACCTCGGATGTAAGCAGCATAACCTTGTCCATCAGTGTTAGAGCAAATCATTTTTGTTACATTAGCCCTGGGAAGAATCCATTTTACATCCTAAAATGGAAAAAGTTCTGGACGCCTCGCAACTTTCATGATTATTGATCTCTCTATATTTGCATATATGGGTAAATCTCCATCTCGGACACTTCGATTGGTGATCATTTGATATATTTCCAGCCACTTGGACTCAGGTGCAATCCCTTTGACCGCTTTGGTATCTTCATATATAACTTTCACTTGGGTTATCATCTCTATCTCTAGTTCTTCGTCAGCATCTTGTGCCTTTTTCTTCCGTTTCCAAGGCATGTTCCTATATGAATGAGGAGACTATTTTGATCATGCAAAAGCATGTTAGATTCAATCTATCCCTAAGATATAATTTGATAAACTCTATACTAAACCAAAAACCGAAGACTATTTTGATCATGCAAAAGCATGTTAGATTCAATATATTCCAAACATATAATTTGATAAAATATATACTAAACCGAAAACCGACCTTAACCAGAAGTCCCTTTACCAAATCATCATGATGCATAATGACTAAATTTTTTGCTTCTACCCTAAATGTACTCTCATGAAAAATAAAACACACAACAAGCTCAAAGTTTTCGAGGGGCGGAATGCACAAGATTCACAAGCATGGAATCTGCGGCATCTGTGTTTAGGATCCCACGATAAAACATTTGTATGCACATTGATGTTAGTACTGTAGACAATAAAGGATCAACTTGGAGAAGCCATAGGGAAAAAAAACGATATGGGTAACCAGGGTTTTTACCCTAACAGTAAATTCCTCCCAGGGCTTTTAAAAAATGCCCCTTCCAATAGGCCAACAGCCACAGGACTGCCATATCTACTTAATGCAACGAGGGAATGCTCGTAGAGTCCTGAATATACATAATTTTTTTTTTGTATTTTTTCATTATATATATATATATATATATATATATACACACACACACACATATATATATATACATATAGATATATATATATATATACATATATATATATATATATATATGTATATATATATATATATATATGTTTTACCTAGGGTTTGCAGAGGGCGCCCCAGTCGGATTAAGATGCCAGGCGCGTTGTGCTCTTCCCTACGTGCTCTTGGACGTTTGGTATCAGATGCTTCAATGAATGAGGATTGGTCTTTCCTTGAGCATAATGAAATAGTATTTGTGCCTAGCCAAACATCATTGCACAATATAAACCAAAGTCCCCTAGCTCCACTTCGCCATCCTCGATATTTGAATATTCCGTTTTGGGGATGGTAATTTTTTTATTACTATTATCTAATTAGGGATGAGATTGAGTTCTCTGATGTTTTTTTGGTGGAGAAAGACGTTACCTGCATTCATCCCAAGAGAAGGAAAAACAAAAAATCATACCCATAATACGAAGCAGAAGAATAGTCAGGGGACATAATTTCCAAGCTCCTTATAGATATTTTGATGTGCCATATGAGAAAATGGATCATTTATAGGCTCCTTATTTCTTGCCAAGTTGTCACCAATCATTGATCATGTGACTATTTGGACATTGGAACATTGGATGCCCACTTCCAATCTCTCCGATGCCATTTTTCTCCATGTGGTTATTCTAGCAATTACTAGCTCATTGGTTCCAGCTTCATAGAGCCCCAGGTCCCAGCACCCAGCATTTGATCAAACTTTAACCACTCTTAGATCTAGATTCAAAACTTTGAACTATAAGCTCTTGCATTCAACGGATCCTCACACTACCGCCGCTTCAACTACAAAACTGCCAATGGTTCATTTAGCTTGGCAACCATTTTCTTGTTGGGAGCTGTTGGAGTGGTCCATCACCTAGATTTGTGGAACATTTGACACATAGCCAACAGAATCTTGATGGGATCTTGGCTATTTAAAATCCTTGTTGGTCCCCAAGCTCACTATCTCAATCCCCTTCAGTTTTACACCATCAAGAAAGAGAAAGCAGAGCTTGGAAGTGCCATACAGGAAGCTAAAAGGAGTGGAACAGGGAAATATTCTACAACAAGACAAGTAGCATCAATGGCTGAAGGTATGATCTATTCAACATTTCTATTTCGATTCTGTTTCATATTTTTATTCCACATTTGTTCAGAATTGGAAGTTTTTGCTAACAGTTGGTATCAGAGCAGTTATCTCTGCCTTGGTGTTCTGTATGTAGTTTCCACTATATGGATTTCTTTGTGCATCCATTTTTCTTTTTATCCTTTGTTGTAAGCCTACTAGAGGTGACGCATGACCTGGTTAGAGGGTGTTGTAATCTTTGTCGAGTCTGCTAAAGTGGGCCGTGGCCTTTGTTGACCTTCGAAGGCCTAGATTAATAAGCCTAGATTAATTAGACTCCAGGAATATTTTTAAGAAAAGCATGACGAAATTTTCACGAGAATTTCCAGGAATTCAAGAAGATTAAATATTAAAGCCTTCATTCCAGGAATTCATGTCCTCGGGATTCCACAAATACCTTCCTTTGAGATGTGTTTGGGCATCATCCAAATCTCGAAACCTATCCTTCACAGCTTTCACATTGATATATCATATATTGTCATTGAACACATCGATCGAGCTTGTTCCGTCTTTGTCTCACCTTTCCTTACCTTCTGTTGATCTAAATAATGGAGGGGAGCCTCCCTTCAGCATGGGCGAGTTTTTCCAATTATTGGGGTATATATTAGGCACACTTGTTTTCATTGTCCTTATTGGAGTAGACATGCGTGATGCGTTTAAAAAGGGAGCTCATTGCATTTAAGAATTTAGACATTTTTCTCGTCACGGGTGTGGACTGCAATAGAGACTGGTTGAATTACTTTTAGAAATTATAATTATTTATTAATTTTGATGCATATGTAATTTCTCATGTCCAAGGCTTTGGCACCTGAAATATTGAGTTGCTGAAAACATTTCTTTAAATATTTTTTGGTTTTGAAAAATGTTTTAAATTCTAGAACTGTCTAGCGATACATCCACCACGGCCCATATTCCATCTTAATGTTGTTTGCAATATCTTACGAAGTAATTTTCTCTAGAATAGGACACTTGGGTTTAATAGCCCAAACAGGTCTATAATACCCTGCTATATTTCTCATCAGTGTTTTTGAAAAGCTTGCCATTGATCTGGGTTTAATATAAGGTTAAGAGGATATAAGTTACTTCATATGTGTCAGTTTGGGCTTATTTTTATGTTTTTGAGTAAATTATGCATTGAAGACTTATTGGGAAAAGGGATTCATTGAGTCACTGGTTGATTCAAGTAATTTTCAACAGGTCTCCGTATATTATTCAATTTCCATTGATCTACTATGCTTATATACAAGATCAGCCCCAATATCATGGTTTCGAGCACACAGAACCATGCGTATTACGGCATTGCCTGAGAATCTCTCCATGTTATGTTTCTGTTTCTTGCATAAAGAAAATATGGTATTTTGAATATCTATTTTATATGAAAGTAATAGATATTCCAAAATTTTTTTTTTGGTCTATCTATTGTTGAAGCTGCATTGTCCATTGTTGTGGGTGTTTGTTGTTTCCAGTCTATGAGATCTGTGTTTTATTGAGGGGCATTTAAGTCACTGCAATCCTGAAGTATAGTGAACTATTTAATTCTTAATCCTGACAGCTAGCAGCGGAGTTTAGATTTATCAGCTTGCCCACATTCAGTTCTGTTCATTTGAAGCTTGTTTTGTTACATTGAATAACAATAATGTCTAGTGATCTATATGATATTTAATTAGAGAATAGCCACATCATCTCTAATTAATTAATATTATATTTTTTTGTTTAGGATCACATAAATAAAGTTTAGACATTAATTGTAATTAATTATACTAAATCTAATAAATTTTATCCCACAGGAATTTTTATTATATTTATGTAATTAATTAGGATAAAATATTGAATTATTCATAACTTACCCACAGGAATTATGAATTAATAGTTTTATAAAAAATATTATTTGAATCTGCTTGAATTAAAAATTTAGCCCACAGGCAATTTTTATGTCATTAGATTCAATCTTAGAGCATGAAATTACATTGGTAAAACATGAAATTTTATTTGGTCTCAATTTTAATGTAAGCATGTGATCTTTATTTTTATACAGTTGTACAACCTGCAAATTTCTCTGAAATTCATTGTGATATCCCTGAACTTAAGGGAGATAACTATAAGGTCTGGAAGGAGAGAATTCTCCTTCATTTGGGATGGATAGACATAGATTATGCTATTAGGAAAAATGAACCACGAGCACTCACCAATACCAGTACTGCAGTGGACATCACGCTTTACGAGCGATGGGAGCGATCTAATCGTTTAAGCATGATGTTCATTAAGACTAAAATTTCAGCTGGTATTCGTGGTTCAGTTGATCAGCATGAAAGGGTATGAGATTTGCTGAAATCCATTGACGATCAATTCGTCACTTTAGACAAGGCACTAGCAAGCACCCTAATCATGAAGTTCTCATCCCTAAGGCTCACCGGTGTGAAAGGTGTGCGCGAGCACATCATGCAAATGAGGGACACTGTGGCTCAATTGAAGAAAGTCAAGGTTGAAATATCAGAGTCTTTCCTGGTGCACTACATCCTTAACACCCTTCCACACCAATATGGACCTTTCAAAATCTCATACAACACACATAAGGATAAATGGTCAATAAAGGAACTCGTGACCATGTGTGTTCAAGAGGAAGAAAGATTGGTGATGGAACTAGGAGAAAGTGTAATTCTAGCAATGCATAGGAAGGGAAAATCTCAAGTCAAAAAGAAAGGGAAAGGTAAAGTACCTCCCCAAGCTAATATTAAGAAGGATTCCAAGTGTTTATTTTGTAAAAAGAAGGGACACATGAAGAGGGAATGCAAAAAAATTTAGAAATGGCTTGCGGGCAAAGGTAATGCAATCTCGTTTGTTTGTTATGAATCTAATATGGTCAATGTCAATATTAACACTCGATGGATTGATTCTGGATCAACAATTCACATTTTGAATTCCTTACAGGGTTTGCAAAACCTAAGGAAGCCAGTGGGAAGTGAGCAAAGCATCTTATCAGGAAACAAGATGGGCTCGCATGTGGAAGCTATAGGAACATTCTATTTAACTTTAAGCAGTGTCTGGGTTTTAAAATTAGAAAAGATCTTTTATGTTCCAAGTTTTTCTAGAAACTTGATTTCAGTTTCAAGACTTGTACATTTTGGATATTCCTTTAACTTTTAAGAAACATCCGTCAGTTTATTTTATAAATCTAATTATGTTGGGAATGGTATTTTGTTTGATGATCTTTACTGTGTTAATTTACAAAACAATGTCACTTATGATTCAATGCATGTTCACACTGGCACTAAAAATGTGTTATTAATGAAGATTCCTCTAAATTATGGCACCATAGGTTAGGTCATATCTCCATAGAAAGAATTAAAAGATTGGTAAATGAAGGAGTACTTAATACTCTGGATTTCACTGATTTTGAGACTTGAGTGGATTGCATAAAAGGAAAGCAGACCAACAAGTCAAAGAAAGGTGCCAATAGGAGTTTGGACGTATTAGAAATCATACATACTGATATGTGTAGTCCAGAGATGGACTCACATGGTCAGAGATACTTCATCTCTTTTATAGATGATTACTCACGATATATGTATCTCTACATGCTTCATAAAAAGGATGAAGCATTAGATGCCTTTAAGATATTTAAGGCTGAAGTAGAGAAACAATGTAGCAAGCAAATTAAGATCGTGAGATCAGATAGAGGTGGAGAATATTATGGTAGATACACAGAAGATGGACAAGCACCTAGGCCATTCGCTCAATTTCTTCAAGAGCATGGGATTGTTGCCCAATACACCATGCCTAATTCACCCGACCAGAATGGTGTAGCAGAAAGAAGAAACCAAAATTTATTGGACATGGTGCGGAGTATTCTTAGCAGCTCCAATATTCCTAAATCCTTGTGGAATGAAGCACATAATATGGAAGTGTATATATTAAACCGAGTTCCAACCAAGGCCATTCCTAAAATTCCATTTGAATTATTGAAAGGTTGGAAACCAATTTTGCGACATATGCGCATTTGGGGATGCCCGTCTGAAGTGAGAATATATAATCCACAAGAAAAGAAGCTCGACCCAAGGACCATTAGTGGGTATTTCATTGTATATGCTAAAAGGTCTAAAAGTTACAGATTTTATTGTCCATCTCACAGCACTAGGATTGTGGAATCAAGAAATGCAAAATTTCTTGAAAATGACTTGATCAGTGGGAGCGATCTAACCAGGAACATAGTTTCCAAAAAGGATCATTCAGAATCTCAACCTTCCACCTCAAGTGATAGATTGGTTATTGTTCACAGCACCCCTCAAGCACAAACTGGTGTTGAACAACCAATTGTTGAAGTTCCACAAGTTGCTGACGGCATTCTAGTAGATCAGGTAGTTCAAGAGTTTCCAAGAACTTTTGAACAACCAGTTGAACCACATACTTCTCAAGAAGATAGTGATACAAAATTAAGAAGATCTACTAGACCAAGGAGATCAAAAATTCCTGATGATTATGTTGTGTATCTACAAGAATTTGACTTTAACGTTGGAGCCGAAAATGATCCCGAGTCCTTTTCACAAGCCATAAATTGCAAAGAATCAGAATTATGGTACGATGCCATGAAGGAAGAGATGAATTCTATAAAGAGTAACGAAGTCTGGGATCTTGTTGAGTTGCCTAATTGTGCAAAAGCCATTGGATGTAAATGGGTCTTTAAGACAAAGAAAGACTCATTGGGAAACATTGAGAGATACAAGGCTAGACTTGTTGCTAAAGGATTCACTCAGAAAGAAGGAATCGACTACATGGATACTTTATCTCCTGTATCTAAGAAAGATTCCTTGCACGTTATTATGGAATTAGTAACCCATTTTAACTTGGAGTTGCATCAAATGGATGTGAAAACGGATTTTCTAAATGGATATCTAGAGGAGGAGGTTTACATGAAACAAGCTGAAGGATTCCCCTCTAGTGATGGT
The DNA here is from genome assembly GCA_001517045.1 of Pseudotsuga menziesii. NCBI lineage: Eukaryota > Viridiplantae > Streptophyta > Pinopsida > Pinales > Pinaceae > Pseudotsuga > Pseudotsuga menziesii. Next base: position 912,412 of record LPNX011002867.1, on the reverse strand, counting down.
GAGAAATTGGTTTGCAAGCTCAAGAAATCCTTATACGGTTTAAAACAAGCATCCCGCCAATGGTATTTGAAATTCCACAATTTAATTTCTTCTTTTGGTTTCGCAGAAAACATTATGGATCAATGTATATACCTGAAAGTTAGTGGGAATAAAATTTGTTTTCTTGTTTTATATGTAGATGACATTTTTCTAGCAACCAATGATAAGGGTATGTTGCATGAAGTGAAACAATTCCTCTCTAAAAATTTCGATATGAAGGATATGGGTGAGGCATCTTATGTCATTGGAATTAAGATCCATAGAGACAAATTTCGAGGCCTCTTAGGTCTGTCTCAGGAAACCTATATTAATAAAATTTTAGAGAGATTTTGGATGAAGGATTGTTCACCAAGTATAGCTCCCATTGTGAAGGGTGATAGGTTCAGTTTGAACCAATGCCCGAAGAATGACCTTGAAAGGGAACAAATGAAGAACATTCCATATGCTTCTACTGTTGGAAGCCTAATGTATGCTCAGGTCTGCACAAGACCTGGCATTGCATTTGTTGTGGGAATGTTGGGATGATATCAGAGTAATACAGGTATAGACCACTAGAGAGCTGCAAAGAAAGTAATGAGGTATCTTCAAGGAACTAAAGACTACATGCCTATGTATAGACGGATGAAAAATTTGGAAGTAATTGGCTACTCAGATTTTGACTTTGCTGGATGTGTTGATTGACGCAAATCAACATAAGGATACATTTTTATGACGGCTGATGGAGCTGTATCATGGAGGAGTGCCAAGCAGACCTTGATTGCCACTTACACTATGGAAGCCAAGTTTTTCTCCTATTTTGAGGCTACTTTACATGGTGTATGGCTTAAGAGTTTCATTTCTAGGCTTAGAATTATGGATTCTATCTCTAAGCCATTGAGAATGTATTGCGATAATTCAGCTACTGTTTTTATGGCTAAAAACAACAAAAGTGGGAGTCGAAATAAACACATCAACATTAAGTATTTAGCCATCAGGGAACGTCTTAAAGAAAAGAAAGTGGTCATTGAGCATGTCAACACTGAGTTGATGATCGCTAATCCTTTGACTAAGGGCATGCCACCATTTAAATTCAAGGATCATGTAATGAATATGGGGCCTGGTTCCATTATGTAGTTTCTCATTGTATGGACAATGTTATTTTTAATAAAATTCTTAATTACTGTGTTTTTTTTTCTCATACATATGTGCACCTTAAGTTAATTTGAGAAAATTCATCTATGAGGACCCAGAATAAACATAAGGTTTATTCATTAAGAAATTGTTGCCACATAAATTAAAATAGCAATAAATACATAGTAATACATGGAAGGTAATACTTGTCATAAGAGGACTTATCACCATGATTCTTGTATCTATTACTAAATATAGATTGTCAATAGGTTTTAAGATGAGACATTAAGTTTGGAAGTATGGACCAAGTGGGAGAATGTATTTTCTCGCATTCAGCGGCTCCTCACACTACCACCACTTCAGCTACAAAACTACCAATGGTTCATTTAGCTTGGCAACCGTTTTCTTGTTGGGAGCTGTTGGAGTGGTCCATCACCTAGATTTGTGGAACATTTGACACATAGCCAACAGAAGCTTGATGGGATCTTGGCTATTTAAAACCCCTGTTGGTCCCCAAGCTCACTATCTCAATCCCATTCAGTTTTACACCATCAAGAAGGAGAAAGCAGAGCTTGGAAGTGCCATACATGAAGCTAAAAGGAGTGGAATAGGGAAATCTTCTACAGCAAGACAAGTAGCATCAATGGCTGGAGGTATGATCTATTCAACATTTCTATTTCGATTCTATTTCAGATCTTTATTCTGCATTTGTTCAGAATCGAAATTTTTTGCTAACATGAACAGGTACTAGCTCTCGAGTTTCTTTCTAGTTTACTTCCAGTTTTAAAGTGTAAAGTAGTGTTATTCTACTCTAAAACTGTAGAGAAGGAACTGTGATTTGAGTTTTAAATGCTAATTAGAGAAATTTGTTTTCTTTTGTTTAGGATGGGTGATTTCCTTCCTTTAGCATTCCAATAAAAGACTGTCAAAGAATCACAACCCAATCTAAATCCCAGCTCACAGAGCATCTTTGTTCGCATCTGGTACCCACAAATATATCTATCGGTATAAACTTTTCCATCAATACCCATTCTAGGGTTTTGTTGAAGATCTGTGTGGAATGTGTCTTCCTGTGTAAATACCAAGTTCCAATGCATGTGTCAAGTAATCTGATACATATGTGAAAACTGGTTTTGTTTCTGCCATGGCAAACCTCAAGACCTGGGATATACATCCTTGCTATAGATATAAGAACGTATGAGTAGGGATCTGTCAATGAGAATGGGTAGATTCACTATAGTGGATGAGAGCTGATGTTAATCACCCTACATTCGAACAGAGGAGAGAGAGTGGTACCAATGTTTCCATACTTTCTAGCTCTACTGGTGATCACCCTACGCTATCACAAACATGATCATCCATCCTGACTGGTAATTTTTGAACACTTGGCTTAAGGTTTAACTGCAAATATTTTGACAAATGGAATCCCGTCAATCCCCATGCTGGTGTATTAAGTTACAATAGCACTATGTGCTGAGAGTGTACATGCATGATCCCTCCCTTCACTTTTGGGAATGACACATATCTTATTTAACCTGCCTACGCCATAATATTAGCCAATTATCCAGTCTATTAAAGATACCTATGCTTCCATAATTGGCAACCTGACCACACAGCCATGGCTACTGACGTATGTTGGTTCCAACAATGGCGTTATAAAACATAATTGTTGGTTCTTGTTCAAAACATAAGATACCTTCTGCAACTTCTATTGGAATCTTCCTTGAGAAGCCACCCCATTTTTCAAACCGAGATAAAGTCGGTTCGTATAGCTGCAAATAGAAAAGGCATTTCAGATCCATATAATCTATTCATGACTTTCACCCAATAGTCAAGGGCAACAAATATACATTTTTTTAATGTTGAATGTAATAAATAAGTACTTCCTTAAGCCCTTAATCATGAGTTCTACTATATGCCATACATACGTCATAGCCACAAACACGATAATTTGATTTAATAAATTGTGTTCCCATACTAAATCCCATTCCTCCAAGGTAAACAAAGCAATATGCTCCATTGTATTTGGAGTGACAATAATTTTTTTTACAATCTGTTCGTGAGAATAACCATCATTTAGAGACACAATATTGACACCTGGTATCCTTTTGCCAAATCTATCTAGATTAAAGGAAAAAGAATAAGAAAATCATATGTAAGCTTATTAAAGCATATTAAAAATGATTGCTTCAACCATTTCTAAAAACTCAAATACATAAAATTACATAAATTAAAGGGAAAATCAATGTTCAAAAACTCTTTTACATAAAATTACATAAATTAAAAGAAAAGGAAATGTTTATTGTAGGCATTCCTTGTAAATGCACATCAATAATGTAAACTTATTTTACCAATATTTGGATTCATTATTCACATAAAGACATAAGGTAACCATAATATTATTGTTTTCCAAAGAAATAGTTAGATACAACATAAACTAGAGCAAAATGATTATGTTTTGGTATGGGTGATTCTGCTAGTTTTTTTTGTAGAAAATGTAATTTATTACTAAAGATGTGATATTTCCATTAACTTATAATACCATCCTATGGGTTTTTTGTGCATCACTTGATGTAAGCAATTTAAATGAAATTATGATATAGATTTCACCCATATGGATTACAAATTGAAATTTACATTAATATCCTTTAAACAACTAAGTAATTCAAAATATGGAAAACCCTTCACTCATTGTGTTATTTGATATCTACTCTCTAGTGCCTCTATCCTAACTATGGAAGTTGCTTGTCCAAGAACATTAATCAACACCTTATAGTTTTGATGAAACTTCCTAATCCAATTGTTAAAATAAGGTATAGAATCTTCCCATTCTTAACAAATATCTCCCCTTGACTGAAGGGTACATTTTGGTTGGTCAATACAAGGGAGTTCAACAATAGGCTCTAGGAACATCAAGATACATAGGGAGGTAAATGGGTTTTATTACATGACAATCACATAGTGTGGTACATGATAGAATCTAGTGAAAACCATGCAACCATAAAATCCACTATACACAAATATGCAATGTCTCTCATGGGTATATAGAAAGAGTGCATACAACTAAAATAACATCAAGTCGAATCCATACATGACCCAAATTACATATAAACAGCGATGCTAAATGGACTATGGAGCAAAAAAAAATATGGGCTACAACAAATAATTACATATCTCTCAAAATCCTTTCCTATATTGGGATTTTATTCATCAATAGCACCTTCTACAACCACTTATACACTCTAGCCGTTTCCTCTAGCTGCAATCTAGGAGTTGGTTTTGCAAGGGAGTTAGTCAACACCTCACAATTTCGATGAAAGTTCATAATCCAAGCCTTAAAATAGCGTAGAGGAGCTTCCCAATCAACCTATGCAGATGAGAAATTTGAAGTCTTCATGTGGAAATTGGAATTAATACAAATTTACCACATAAATTTAAGATGAAAAAATGTTAAATGTTTATTCTTAAGTGTAAAATTCAAGATCAATTTTAAAATTTAAACTATAAATAGTTTATGTTTTTATTTGTGTTACATTAGTTTTACACTTTTCATTTCTTAGAGATGTCATTATACCATGTGTTCAATTTTATAGTGATATTTTTTTTGTATTTATGATTCGAGTGCCTACTATGGACCACAATGTAGAGTATTTGAGACTTATTGGTCATCTGAGAGAAATCGGTTATGCTTGGAGGGATGAGTGTCATAGGTCACTGTCGACATCATTGCTTACCATAGTGGATACTATCAACATATTAAATGATGCTTTGTATAGCATAGCATCATACATAGAGAGAAAAATACAAGAATATGTTGATGGATTGAGACAAAATGAGATTTAGATGCTCAAAATAACAAAAGATCACATATATACACTATTCAGAGTTCCTCAGATAGATGACATTCAAGAGAGAAGTAGAATACATAATTCCATTGACCACATATTTCCATTGATTGGTGCATCTTTTAACCAATTAGAGACCATTGGATGGGCAGATGGTACATGGTTTTTGATATTCCCTCGCACACCAATAGGGAAGTATCGTTGTATGCCCTCCATAAACTTTCTGTAGAGTTTTGTGAAGGGATAACATGTCAACTATTTTGAGATGTTGGGGTTCTAAGGCGCTGGTAGGAGGATTCCCCAAGATTCACCTAATGCTAGGAATAGTGATGTTGAATGACATATGCCTTCACCCCTTATCTAGCTATCGAGGCCACACATCCCTACTGTACATGATATGATTACCTAGAAAATCAGGCATTTCTTATGCTAGCTTAGAATATTTATTGACACACCACAACTATTGACCAAGCAAGGCCCTCTTCCTATGGTGGGGTACAACCATCAGCTTCTGATGGTAAAGGACCATTTATTGGTAGGACTAATGTAAAACAATTGTTTATTAACTCCTTCAATTTAGTGATATGAGATAGCAGATTGTGTATTTCAATGTACAATATATAAAACATTATGATAGAAATCCACTAAACACCACATTTTAAAAATATATAATGTTGCAAATTTTTTAAGTAACATAAATGATGTACTACCACAATAAAACATAAAAAAAATCAATTATAATATAATAACAATTGCTATCATATATATTATGTCTAAATTGTTAAAGATAAATATTCAGAAAATATATATTTTCTAACTTATTTTAATTAATAAATAACATAAAAATCAATAATAAACTTTAATATATAATATCTATAGTATGTTTAGCCACAACAAAATCTATATAAAAATAAATAAAGAAAAGAGTAACCTCTTTTTTTATCAAAGAACAAAATATCAACCTTTCATCTTAAAAAAGATAGAAATTAACAAAACCTTAAAATGTTTTACAGTATCAACTTTTAACTAAACCCTGAACTGATTCAGGTAAACGAGGTGCAGCTAAGATATTACTTCCAAAAAAGCATTTAAATATCTCAAAAATGAACTTTTACTTTTAACTAAACCGTGAGAGTACCATGTATACCCTCAAAGTTCATTCCGCAGGACGTCTAAACATTGCTTCACTTTCTCAATCGTGAAATGTGACTTATTGTGTGAGGCAGAAACTTGACACAAGGGGCAGATTGTAAGGGCTACCACCCTTGTGAGAGAGCGCATTTTTTCCAGCTCGTTTCGTAGTATTTGGTTCTCCTCTTCTAGTGCTTTATTGCGCAGTTTCAGAATCTTACAGTCCACTTCCTTTTTTTTAGGTTAGTCCTGAAAGAAATTCAAATTCAGCATAGATAGTGAAGAAATAAAACTGCCAATATAAAATACAGTGAACCATTTTAATAAAATAAATATTGAACCACATAAAAATGCCAATATAATAAATTTTAAAAATGCCAAATCACACAGAAATAAAATAGGGTTTCAGAAATACCAAATCACACTAAATTATGCAACTATTGATCGGAAAGAGAGAGGCATTCCAATGTTAATGTGGTCAGTATTCAGAAATACCAAATCACACTTAAATAAAATAAGTTTTCAGAAGTTCCAAATCACACTAAATTATGCAATTGTTGATTGGAAAGAGAGAGACATTCCAATGTTAATGTGGTCATTCAAAATAAAATAACATACAATGAATAAATAAAGATACCTTACTAGTATATTCTCGATACACCCATTAACATCAACTTGTGGTGAACCTTGCATGTCTTGCTTTTGCTTCTGCATCTGCAAAAGGAAATGAAATTGCATGAATAAACTCAAATCAGAGAACACTAAGAAGTAAGCAGAGAACACTAACCAGTAAGCAAAAAAGTAAAGAATGCGAGAACACTAAGCAGTAAGAAAATAATTAAATAACACTAAGCAATAAGTAGAGAACACTAAAAATTAAATTGATACCAGTAAGTATGTAAATAAATAAATACGAATGGACTTACAGATTTCGCGGCGTTGCTCTTTAAGAAGCTCAGTGGGATGATCCTGTTGGAATCAAGAGTGTTTCATGACCTTGCGTTAAGGTTTCTCTGCAGAGCCCTCTTCCTCTTCCTTAGTAGGATGGTTCCCTCTCTTCTTGGAATCAAGAGTTTTGGTCCATGACCACACATTGGTGCTAGGTTTTTCTCCTATACTCATGCTGGGAAAAGTGCGGCTGCTGTTGCTAGAGGCAGGAAGAAGTACTGGGGATTTGGTGAGATACCTATTCCTTGGAGGGATCTCTTCCTCAGCCTTAGTGGGATGGTCCCCTCTTTTCTTGGAATCAAGAGTTCTGGTCCATGAACACACATTGGTGCTCACATTTTCTCCCATACTCATGCTGGCAAAAGTGCGGGTTCCGTTGCCAAAGGAAGGCAGAAGTACTGGTGCTCTTTGGTGGTGGTTGTCCTAGTGTCAATAGTAAACCCTAAGAAGAGATTTCTACAAGAATTAGGGTTTTCAAAGAGTGCAAATGATTAAAGAGTGTTTAAAATAGAAAGGGAATATATAGAAAAGAAGTAGTTAGTGTTGTGTGAATCCCAAGGTTCACATCGTCAAAAGTGGTTCATTGTATATAGATAGTTATTTTAAGCTTTTTTTAGCTTCTTTCATTAAAGTTTTAATAGAGTGCAAATGATTGATGAATGTTTAAAATACAGACTTAAATTTCAATTTTTTTTCCCGCTGTTTTTTACCTATTTCTGGCCATGAATCTTCATGGAATTTTAAAATCTTGCAAAACATCTACCATATCTTACATAGTGTGGGTGTTAGGGGGTTTTGTGTCACTTGATTTCATTTATGGCCTTAAAATCCTCCACCAAACACAAAATACCAAACAACAAAATTACTGTTTTTTGCGTTAAATTCATGATTTCGGCAGAAATCAGCCTGAAAGTCAAAATCTTCCCCTTTTTAGATTGCTCCTTAAAATACAAAGGGAATAGAAATAAGTCTTTACTTTTGTGCTAATCCCAAGATTGACATAGTCAAAATTGGTTCATTTTATATAGACAAGTAGTTGGTAGCTAAGTTACTCTGAAATAAGTCTATGCAAAGTACATTTAATCAACTTAATGCAAACCACTACTTCATTTTTATAATATTGTTATTGATATCAAAGGAAATGGCGTGTTTTAAAGGATCAACATCTATTTATTATTATTTTAATAAGCATATGTAGAGAGTGTTAGCCCATATGTACATGAATAAGTCTATGCAAAATGCATTTTATGAAGTTATTGCAAATCACTACTTGATTTTTATAATATTCTTATTGATATCAAAGTAAATGACTTATTTCATTGAATCAACATATATTTATTATTTTCATAAACATATGTAGAAAGGGTTAACCCACATGTTCATGAATAGGTAAATGCAAAATACGTTTAAAGAAGTTAATGCAAATCACTATTTGATTGTTGTAATATTGTTATTGATATAAAAAGAAATGACTTGATTCATTGAATCAACATATCTTTATTATCTTAATAAACATGTGTAGAGAGGGTTAACCCATATGTTCATGACACTTGATGATGTTGATTGCAATGGGTGAGAGCATAATTATTTCTTCTACATTTAATGCTATGCTAAACTGTCATGGGTTTATACAACCACTTTTTGGTAGGTAAATTCCACTTTTATGTTAGATAAATTATATACCATAAGTTTACAAAACCATGGGATCATTGGTAAATTATTATTTTCTAGGAGAAGGAAAATTTGGGAGAATAAAAACAAATTAATTATTTACTTGATGGTAAACTTACATTTTCAAAAAGACTCAACTTGAAGGGTTTCCAACAGATATAAATGTGAAAAGAAATAGAATCAATATTGTTTTATATTAAGAGAAACATTTAAGAAGAAATATGTAGGGAAGTCTGATTTAACAAAGCTAAAATTGTAACTATGGGTTGATGTGGTTCAAACAAAGTGATTGGTTTCTATTGCTAAGTTGGTTCTTTGTCCTTAGCGGTGGTAATCCGTTTATCCAATATGTTAGTACATGTGAATATGAGTAAGAGAAGGTTTGTTCTTACAAGGATTTGAATCTTAGTGGATTGGTGCCTTCACTAGGTTGAGTTGTATAAGTATTTCCAATAGTAAGTGTATATCTACCTGTAAACTACCTCAAAATTTTCCTTTTTTTTCCCTATACAAGGCATAAAATAATTTATAATTCCCTAAATATTTAAGAGGTAAATAGTCTTGGCATAAAATGGTAATTTAGCCTTGTATTTATTTTTGTTGAAGCTATTAACTGTCTGAAAGGCAAGTAGACTTTGTAGTTCAATATCTAAGTGTTGTAGGGTTGAAAATGTTTTAAATGCGGGTTCCACTGATGGTAGATTGTTCCATAGGGCTGATAAAATCACTTACTAAGCTTCGGATGACAACTCATTTTTATGTGACAAGTCCTTTGAGGAAGTCAGACAAAAGGAATTCCTAGATAAGGTTGATCCTGCTCTCATCAGAAGGCTAGAGCCAACTAATCTCAGTGGAAAAAAAATTAATGGCCAAGCCCTCCAAACAAAATCCAAGAGCCTTCATGACTCCATAATGCACAAACAAGGGTCCATAAAACATTAAAGGCAACGACCAAACAAATCCCATGCTCTAAGCTCGCTTCAAAGGGAAAACACATGCATCCGACTTATGGTAACAAGGGTTAACCAAGGTTAAGAGCGACAGCCTCTCTCCGAAGGAGAAGTTACACATTCGGCTTCAAACCAAAGTTTGAAATGCAGCATAATTTTTACAATGGTAGTCATAGGGTGCCAAGGTGAGTTCCATGCGATTCACGATCTTGCTGCCATGGGCCATGGGGATGGCTTAAGGAATCTCCACGTAGGGGTGGAGAGGCCCACGATGGAGTGTCTAGCATGGCTGCGGTTGACCCTGCAGCTATCAAGTCATGGTGAATTCGAAGCAGGCAGTGAAAGTGATGATCCCAATGATCACATCGGCCATGGTGAGTTGTCATCCATTGGAACTGGCACGGTATGATTGTCATTAGTATGTTTTTTAATGTTGTTATACTTCACGACCTTTGGGGAGAAGAAATGCTTCTCGAAGGCTCTACTAGATCTTTTTCATGCTTGAGACTTGGAGTTTGGTGTTGGGAAACCCTCCGGGGTTTTGGAGGAGGTAACAGAGCTCGCGTTTGTAGTCCAAAGCCTTTCGGCTCAGGTAACTCATAGCGTATCATTGCTGTTAATTTAGATCTCAGTTTTTTTTAAGGACAAGTAATCTTGTTTTCATAGGACTTAACCATTTCCTTTGATTCGCAGGTACCTAGAGCGAGATTGGATGCAAACGAGCGAGGCATCTTCACTGGTAAGTGGTTTTATCACCCCTTGTGGTGAAGTTTGTTGGCTGTAGGCCCACCAATCCAGGGATTTTTCGTGGTCTACATTGTAAAGGAATCTAGGGGTTTCCAAGATTTTGTGAAATTAATGTCGAAGGTCTTTCAAGGGTGCATGGCACCAAAGCCATGACATGGCAGACTCTATGGTATTTTCTTGTTTTCCCTATTGTAAAAAGTATAATTTATGAATGGTTTTGTAATGCACCCTTTTTTTGGTTTAATGGCTTTAAGCCGAGGACAGTATCTCGGCTAATATTGTGGAACTTTTAATGTTGCTGTGTAAAAGGGACTATCCATAATTATTTCTCTGTCTTCTTTAATGGATTTTATACTGTCAGTGATGACCCATCTTTTCATTTCCTCCATTTAAATGTTTACTGTAAAATTGTAATGCTAGCATTAGTCTGAAATTTTTGTTGTCGTTAGTTGAAGTTTTTACTGATGGTAGTGTAACATGAATACCCAAATGAGTCTCGTAACATACATTAGAATAGGCTTCCTACCCTAAATCATGCTTTCCCTTGATCATACGATGGCTCCACTTTCCAATGGATCTTCCACTCAACTTGACATGGAGGATGACTTTAATACCCTAGTTGATAGTGGTGAAGGGTTTTAACAGAAAAGATACTAATTCCTACGCTCGTTTGGTTTCTCGCAAAGTGAGTAAGGTGAGGAAAATGTGCCTTAGGGTTCCACCAGTTCCTCTTCGATACAACCAAATATTTCCTCTTCTGAAGCCAGACCCTCACCGGTCATCGTTTATCCCAGTGAAGGGGAGTAGGGTTTCGAGGTTGAGTTGCAGGCGTGGTCAAAGAGAGAGGCCAGAGTCTGAAGCATACGGTTTGTTTTTGGATCTTGGATTTTCAATAACTCCCAAATTGCATCCCGTGAAACTAAACCTAGAAGTCTAAGAGGAAAAAGGACATGCCAATGAAGTTTCCCTCAAGCCTCGGTTGTACCCTTCGTATGGGTAAAAGCTCCACCGTTGTTATAATATCAACCGTTCCTTTCAAAAACCTTGGCTAATATAGATCTGTTGTCATAAACAGACTGCATAATCAACCCATAAGAAAATGGGCATATGCAGAGCTTTGCAAGCAAGGCAGCCTCAGAAGAACCAACATAGAGAAGTAAATCAATCACTCATACTCAAAAACATGTAGATTTGCTACGCCGACTACAATGGAAATAGCCACGTTCCACCCAACCGTAGACTAGGGTCGGCTCCTTTGCCTTCTAGTCACCCCTGATCCAAACCTCCTATGAGATAGCAGGGACCCCTAACTTCAGAACTCAAATTTAGAACGTTCATAGGAAATCATGCCCAAACAACAGGCACTCTCTCAGCAGAGTCCTCTTGTCCAGCATACTTAGCAGCGTCCTGCCTACACAATATGTTCTCTTTTTGTCTCTTTTTCTTTGCACCCTTTTTCTTTTCCTATGTATTTTCCCATTAGCCCTCTCCCCTTCCTCACCGAAATTCCCAGGGATTAATGGAATTCCCCATTTTCCAAGGATGTGTATGTGCTGATTTCTACACATCTGACACTTTATTATATCCAGTTCGTGAAGTTAGCTGGTCCCTGTCCTCACTGTCTCCCATAGGTTTCCTCTTTTAACCTGGCTGCTTCCACTATATTCACTGCATAATAATATTTTTTTATTAATCATTGTCATTAACCCCCAAGGGTAATTATTACATCAGTCCTCCCCGAACCCTTTGGCTAAGTCATTAATAGCCATAATTCATCATGCATAGACAGTAATTAAAATAATAATAATAATAAAAGACATAGTCTCGGGGAATTACATCCACACCCCCTTATTTTAAACACTGTCATCATTGTTCATCCTCGCCCATTGGCTCGATAAACAAGCTAGGGTACTTTATTCTCATTTCATCCTCTAGTTTCCAAGTTGACTCCTCAAGGCTAAAGTGCTTCCATTGCAGTTTTAGCGGAGTGATGACTCAGTTCCAAAGTACAGTTTCTTTATTGTCCAAAATGTGTGCAGGTTCCACCTGGAACTCTCTTTCGGGTTCCACCTGTACCACATTCCAATTGATAATGTGAGCTAAGTCATATATATATATATATATTTTTAACAATGAAACGTGAAAAGCATTGTGAATCTTTAAATGGATAGGTAGGGCCAGCTTGTGAGCTACATGCCTGATTCTTTATAGGACTTGGAAACGTCCACCAAATCTCAAAGCTAATTTCTTGCAACTCCCCAGTTTTAGGGAACTCTTCTTAGGTTTGACCCATAGGTACATGTGGTCACCAACACAAAACTCCTTGTGTTATATTTTTAAATCAGCGTAACACTTTTTTCATTCTTGAGCCACTTTCAGGTTCTTCTGTACTTCGTGAACTGTTTGCTCCATCTCCTATAATAGCTGAGGACCAATTACCAAATGATCCACAGGATTATCCCAACTAACAGGGGTATTGCACTTTTTTCCGTATAGTATTTCAAACAAACTCATTTTCACTGAGGTTTGACAACCCTTATTATAAGTGAACTCCAGCATGTGTAGGTAGTTCTCCCACTGAGTGGGTCTTTTCATGACATATATCCTTAACATGTTTTCGATGGTCGGGTTGGTACGTTCTGTTTGCCCATCTGTTTCCGGATGATAACTGGTGCTAAAGTTAATTCTGGTTTCTAAACTAGAAAATAGAGATTTCCAGAAGTTTGATGTAAATTTCACATCCGTGTCTGATATTACCGTTTTTGGTACACCATGCAGTCGGAATATCACCTCTAGAAATATTTCTGTGATATCAGTCGCCTTATGTGTTGATTTTACTGGAATAAAATGAGCATATTTTCTTAATTTGTCCACCACCACCATGATAGAGTCATGTTGTTTCTATGTTTTTGGTAAACCAGTGATGAAATCCAGAGATATGATCTCCCATTTCCACTGGGGTATTGGTAGAGGATGCAACAAACTGGCTAGATGCCTATATTTTGTCTTAACTTGCTGGCATTCTATGCATTTGGACAGATATTCAATTACATCATATTTTAAATTGGGCCGAAAGAACTGCTTCCTCAGAGAAGTTACCATCTTTTGGTACCCTAGACGTCCTGTGAAAGGAGGTTTGTGCATCTCATTCATAATAAACAACTTGATTTCCAACACATTAGTTATGTACAACCTATCCTTAAACCAAATAATTCCTTTCTGTTCAACCTTAAAAGCTGCTCTGTCCAGATTTATCTCGGGATTTTATATTTTACTAAGTAGTTCATTATAGTTAGTGTCCTGAGTGCTTGCTACCTTGACCCTATCCAAGAGGTCACTCTTGGGCTAGCTCAAGGTTATCTAACTACTACCATGAGTCCTTCAACTCAATGCATCCACAACCTTGTTTTCCTTACCTTTTATGTGCCTCACCTCGAAGTCAAACTCACTGAGGAAGGCTTACCATCTCGCTTGTCGAGCATTTATATGGGACTCCATAAATAATTTTTTCACACAAGTGTTATCTGTTAGTAACAGAAATTTATTTTCGAGTAAGTAGTGCCGCCACACTTTTAGGGTGTGCACCATGGTTTCCAGTTCTAAGTCATGGACTACGTAGTTACGTTCATGCTCTTTCAGCTTGCGTGACTCGTAACAGACAACATGTCCATCTTGGGATAATACCCCTCCTAATCCTTCTAAACTGGCATCAGTACAGACCTTGTAGTTTTTAAGGGGATCGGCTACTTTTAGGATTGGGGCCTTGGTAAACAACTCTTTAAGTTGGTCGAAGCTTTCTTGGCATCTAGATGTCCAAGCAAACTTTACCCCCTTCTTTTCTAAGGAGGTAATGTGGTATGCAATTTTGGAAAATCCCTCGATAAATATTCTATAATAGCCAGTGAGTCCCATAAATGACCAAACATCAGCCACGTCCTTGGGCACTGGTCAATCAGATATGGCTTGTATTTTCTTCGGGTCCATGACAATCCCCTCCTTAGATATGAAATGTCCCAAGTACTAAATTTCAGTCTTAAAGAATTCACAGTTTTCCAAATTGGCATATAGTTGGTGTTCCCTTAGGTTTTGGAACACTGTCCTTAAATGATGTTGATGCTCTTTTTGGGTTTTCGAATAAATTAGGATATCATTGATGAAGATTAGTACAAACTGATCTGGATATTTGTTAAAAATGTCGTTCATCAGGGACATGAAAGTGGCAGGGGCATTAGTTAAGCAAAAATGGATTACTACGAATTCGTAGTGTCCATAGCGGGCTCTGAAGGTGGTTTTGTTTATGTCCTCACTTTTTATTCGGATCTGGTGATAGCCAGATTGTAAGTCCATCTTGGAAATGACTCTCTCCCCTCCTACTTGGTCAAACAGGTCATTGATTCTGGGCAGGGGATACTTATTCTTTATGGTTACTTTGTTTAGATGCTGGTAATCAATGCAGATTCTTAAGGTCCTATCCTTCTTTTTAACGAACAAGATCGGTGCACCCCAGGAGGACATGCTAGGTCCGATCTACCCTTTTTCTAAAAGTCCCCGCAACTGACTTTTTATTTCAATCAGTTTCGGAATGCTCATCCGATAAGGCATCTTTGACACTGGTGTAGATCCGGGCAGTATCTCAATGGAGAAGTCGATCTCTCATTGAGGGGGTAGGCCTGGTATCTCCTTGAGAAATACATCAAGAAACTCTTCTAGGATCAGGTGTTGTTTTAAAGAGGTCTGGTTTTCGTTCAGGAGCAAGTTAGCAACCCTAACAGCAAAGAGTTTACAACCCTTTCTCAGGAATTTCTTTAATTGCATAGCCAAAATTTGTCTTACTGAGACAGGTTTGGACAACCCTCTTACTGTCCGAAGGACTTGGTCTTCAACAATGTAGGTAAAGGTATTTTCATAACAGTTCAGCACTACTTTATTCTTCTCTAACTAGTCCATGCCAATAATCATGTCATACGATCCCAGGGTAAAATATTTAGGTCGATCCTAGTTTTATTATCCTACAACTAAACTTCATAGTTAGTAATAAAATCTGTTACCTTTCTTTTTGCCCCAATGGCCAACTGGACCAACAATAGTTTTTCATGTTTTACTCTAGCAAGTTGGCAAAGTCCCACCGTCCTTGGAGAAATGTAACTCAACGTAGCTCCTGGATCAATTAACACAGATATAGCATGGTTCGAAACAATACCTTCGATTTCCACTATATTAGACTGATGATCAGCTTGCCGATCTTCTAAGGCTGCATTTATGGTATGGAAACTTCTGCCAATTTCCCCAACTGTCGATGCTTCTTGAATGTTGTGCAAGGTATTATTTGTCCCAGTTAGGCATGGGAAATGTCTCTTCAGATGGGGTTTACCACATTCCCAATACGTCAGAGGTTCTCTAGGGGCCTCATTAACGACTCTCACTCCCATACTCGTTGGCTTTATATATCTTGGGGAGGGTGGTCCACTTTTAATATAGGGGCCTCCTTGGGTACTCCTCGGGGTGTTCTTGTATGGTGGTGGTATGAATCCCTTTCTCTATTGGTTGAACCTTTCTGGTCTCTTATCTCTCCATGTTATGGAGGATTCGTTTCGCTATTTGTACTACTCATAACACAGTCGGGGTTTTCTTAGTGCCTCATCTAGAGTCTTTAGGTTGTCAAGTTCGATTTTGTCCTTGTAATCCTATGGAAAGCAACTTATGAATCTATGTACCTTCACCTTTTATTCTTTAATATAGGGTACGAACCTCAATAGGTCCAAGAACTTGTTAATAAGCTCTTCCGTGCTCATCGACCTGAGTCTTAACTCGTCTAATTCCTTGGTTTTCCTTTCGTATTAATTCTCGGATGTACTATTTTTTAAACAATCTTTTGAATTTTTCCCACTCCAAAGTCTTCTCCTTGAGTCCTTTCGAGATCTTGAGGTCCTGCCTCCAGATACTATCCTTTCCCTTAAGGTTATAAATTTCCATTCAAACTTTCATGTTACTCGAATATTTGTAGATCTAGAAATATTTCTTGATGTCCAGCAGCCATGCCTTAGCTTCCTCCCCTCTCTTATTTTCCCCGTCGAAACTAGTGGGTTTGATCTTCTTGAATTCACCTTCTAGGTGATCGAACTTTATCTTTCTCCTAGTTTTGACCTAATTTTCAGAGTTCTAGGTCTCATTGAGATGAACTACTCTTTCTTTCTGCACTTTCTTCCCTTTCGGGACCCTTCTTGGTCTCCATTCAAGGATCCTTACCATTGTTTTTTTCATACAGACTTTGCAACAGGATTTCATTGATCTCTTGTTGCTTTTCCTGTGCTTTCTTTAACTGTTCATTGTTTTCCTTATAACTTTTTATTTCCATGATTAGGTGCCTCGTTGTTTCCAGTACTTGACTCGCTTCAGAATTCTCCACTCCCGGCTGTGTGGTTGGTGGTACCTATTCTGGCTTTTCGGGTTGGTTCTCATTCTCCACTGGAGAGGCCATGGCAATTCTTGTATTTTATCAAAATAACAACAACAACCTGTAGATTCACAAGCAACACAACATCCTGATAAAATTTTAGATTGCTATCAATCTGTAATATAAATATATATATATATATTTACGCAATTTTAAATAGGAAACAAATTGCACCCAACAAGATACAGGGGTGAATCCTATGCTCTGATATGATATGTAAACTACCTCAAAATTTTCCTTTTTTATTCCCTATACAAGGCATAAAATCATTTATAATTCCCTAAATCTTTAAGAGGTAAACAGTCTTGGCATAGAATGGTAATTTAGCCTTGTCTTTATTTTTGTTGAAGCTATTAACTGTTTGAAAGGAAAGCACACTTCATAGTTAGTATCTAAGTCTTGTAGGTTTGAAAATGTTTTAAATGCGAGTTCCACTGATGGAAAATTGGTCCATAGGGCTGATAAAATCACTTATTGAGCTTCAGCTGACAACTCATTTTTATGTGACAGGCACTTCGAGAAAGATGGACAAAAGGCATTCCTAGATAGGGTTGATCATGTTCTCATCAGAAGGATGGAGACAACTAATCTCAGTGGAAAAAAAATTTAAGGGCCAAGCCCTCCAAACAAAATCCAAGAGCCTTAATGACTCCATGATGCACAAACAAGGGTCCATAAAACATTAAAGGCAAGGACCAAACAAAGTCCATGCTCTAAGCTCGCTTCAAAGGGAAAACACATGCATCTGAATTATGGTAACAAGGGTTAAACCAAGGTTAAGAGTAGCAGCCTCCCTCCAAAGGATAAGTTACACATTCGGCTTTAAACCAAATTTTGAAATGTAGCATAATTTTTATGATGGTAGCCGCAGGGTTCCAAGCTGAGTTCGACGCAATTCATGATCCTGCTGCCATGGGATATGGGGATGGGTTAAGGAATCTCCACGTAAGGGTGGAGAGGCCCATGATGGGGTATCCAGCGTGGCTGTGGTTGACCTCGCAGCTGTCAACTCATGGTGAATTCGCCGTAGGCAGTAAAAGTGACAATCCCAATGAGCACATGGGCCGTGGTGAGTTGTCGTCCATTGGAACTGGCACGATAGGATTGTCATTAGTATGTTTTTTAATGTTGTTGTACTTTGCGACCTTTGGGGAGAAGAAAGGCTTCTCAAAGGCTCTCATAGATATTTTTCATGCTTGAGATTTGGATTTTGGTGCTGGGAAACCCTCTGGGGTTTTGGACGAGGTAATAGAGCTTGTGCTAGCAGCCTGAACCCTTTCACCTCAGGTAACTCATAGCATATCATTGCTGTTAATTTAGATCTCAGTTTTTTTGGGGGGGGGCAAGTAACCTTCTCTTCAAAGGACTTAACCCTTGCCTTTCATTCGCAAGTACCCAGAGCAGGATTGGATGCGAATGAGTGAGGTGCCTTCACCGGTAAGTGGTTTTATCACCCCTTGTGGTGAAGTTTGTTGGCTGTAGGCCCTCTAATCCAGGGATTTTTTGTGGTCTGCATTGTAAACGAATATAGGGGTTTCCAAGATTTTGTGAAATTATAGTGGAAGGTCTTTCGAGGGTGTATGGCACCAAATCCACGACATCGTAGACTCTATGGCATTTTTATGTTTTCTCTATTGTAAAAAGTATAATTTACGAATGGACTATCAGTTCTCTTTAATTATGTAATGCACCCTTTTTTGGTTTAAGGCCTTTAACTCGAGGACAATAGCTCGGCTAATATTGTGGAACTTTTAATGTTGTTGTGTAAAAGGGACTGTCTGTAATTATTTCTATGTCTTCTTTAATGGATTTTATACTGTCAACGATGACCCATCTTTGCATTTCCTTTGTTTAAATCTTTACTGTAACATTGTAATGCTAGCATTAGTCTAAAATTTTCGTTGTCGTTAGTTGAAGTTTTTGCTGATGGTAGTGTAACATGATTACCCAAATGAGTCTTGTAACATACATTAGAATAGGGTTCCTACCCTAAATCATGCCTTCCCTCGATCATACAATGGCTGCGCCGTCGGATGGATCTTCCACTCAACTTGACATGGAGGATGAGGTCAAGACCCTAGTTGACAGTGGTGAAGGGTTTTAATAGAAAAGATACTACTTCCTACGCTCGTTCAATTTCTAGTAGAGTGAGTAAGGTGAGGAAAACATGCCTTAGGGTTCCACCAGTTCCTCTTCTATACAACCAAGGATTTCCTCTTTTGAAGCCAAACCCTCACCGATCGTCATTTATCCCAGCGAAGGGGACTAGGGTTTCAAGGTTGAGTTGCAAGAATGGTTAGAGAGAGAGGCCAAATTCTGAAGCACGTGGTCTGGTTTTGGATATTTGATTTTCAATAACTCCCAAACCGCATCCCATGAAACTAAACCTAGAATTCTGAGAGGAAAAAGGGCATGCCGATGAAGTTTCCCTTGGGCCTCGGTCGTACCCTTCCTATTGGTAAAAGCTCCACCGTTGTTATAATATCAACCATTCCTTTGAAAAACCTTGGGGAATACAGATATGTTTTCCTAAACAGACTTCCCAATCAACCCATAAGAAAATGGGTGTATGCCGAGCTTTTCAAGCAAGGCATTCTCAGAAGAACCAACCTTCTCGCCTTTCTTAAAAATCTCCACCGATGATTTTCAAACAGGGCTTAGCTAGATAGGAAAGTATGACTGATAATTGTCAAGGGTTAAGGCCTTTGACATGCCTTTTGTAGGATGACACAGGTGCTGGTTATCCAAACAAACCCCCCCCCCAAAAAAATACTAAGTCTCGAATGTACAATTTAATTTTGGATTCTAAATTAATACGATACTTTGCGAAAACTAAAAATATAGAACTACCATAACCTAGGAATTAACATAATCTAAGGCTATAACATCAATCCTCCTGATAACCCAGCCCGGTGAATAAGTCTAGATCTTTTAGCCATAAGAACATACATAAGAAAACAAAAATATATTCATTCATTATGTGACTTTCTTTTATCTTAGAGCATTCTACTAGATGATTTTATTTGCAGCATAACCAAGATAATTGCTTATTTAACATAACGTAATAAAACAATTTACACATTCAGCATATAGAAGTAAATCAATCACTCATACTCAAAAACTTGTAGATCTGTTGCACCGACTACAGTTGAAGAAGACACATTCCACCCAACCATAGACTAGGGTCGGCTCCTTTGCCTTCTAGTCACCCCTGATCCAAACCTCCCACGAGATAGCAGGGACCCCTAACTTTAGAACTCAAATTCAAAACATTCATAGGAAATCATGCCCAAATAGAAGGCACTCTCTAAGCAAAGCCCTCTTTCCTAGCATACTTAGCAGCATCCTGCCTACACCGTATGCTCTCTTTTTGTCTCTTTTTCTTTGGAACCTTTTTCTTTGCCTAGGTCTTTTCCCATTAGCCCTCTCCCCTTCCTCACCGAAATTCCGAGGGCTTAATGCCATTCCCCCTTTTTTAGGGATGTGTCTGTGCTGATTTCTGCACATCTAACACTTTATTTTATCTAGTCCTTGAAGTTAGCTGGTCCATGTCCTCACTGTCTCTCGCAGGTTTCCTCTTTTAACCTGGCTGCTTCCACTATATTCACTGCATAATAATATTTTTTTATTAATCATTGTCATTAACCCCCAAGGGAAATTATTACATCAGTCCTCCCATAACCCTTTGGCTAAGTCATTAACAACCATAATTCAACATGCATAGACAGTAATTAAAATAATAATAATCAAAATAAGACATAGTCTGGGGGCATTACACTACCAAGATGGTTTAAATAAAACTTTTTGTAGTTTTCTCTTAAAAGTGTAGACACTTAAATCTAATGTTTGGTTTTTTATTATTGATATATCTTATGTGTTATTGTTTTATTGGGTTGATTGAATTTAAATAACTAAAAAGTAATATTGTTAATATTTTGAGATAATATGGAGATTCTTGAACTTCAAAAATTCCATCAATTAATTTCAGCACATATGGATCACATAAATAAGCCACAAATTAATTTCATAAATAAATAAACCACATATGAATCTCATAAATAGATTAGTCACATAAATCACTCAACCATAAAAGAGAAGATATACCCTAGGAAAACCATCCAAATATGGAGGATGAAAAACCCATGAATTCTTTGCGTATAATAGATACATTTGTAGAGAATGGTGTACAACACATCATTGACCGATAAGATATATCACTTCAGCAGTAGTGAAGAGACATCCTCTAATGAACTAGCCTAATACCAAGTAAAAAAACCTATCATGCGGAAGGTAGGAGATGGAAGGCTCAAGTAAGCTACTCACTCAAGTAAGCCACTCAGAGAGTCACACAACACACACACATGGAGAAGAATTAACTGTAAGTCCTTCCATGCAAACATTAACACCCTTCCTACCACTAGTGCCATACTAGAACTTAGGATTCTTCATAATGCAAAAGATATGTGCCCTCCTTTAACAAGGTTTGCTCAAATCAAAGAAAAACTTGAAATAGTTGAAGAGAATGGGAAAGAAAGAAAATTTTTATTGACTGACTTGAATGTTCTCCCTAGATCATGGTACTGAGTCATTCAAGGGATTTGTGCAAGAAGGAAGCTGATCTCTATCAATAGGCGTTGAGAAGACTATGTACAAGAAGAAGCTATACTTCTCACAAGAGAATAAAATATGGGAGAAACTAACGATCAAGATCTCAGAGTGTCCACCAGGAGTAACTTCAAGAAGAAGGAGAAGAAGGAGAACTTTCATCACAACAAGAAGAAGGACAAGAAATCAAAGAAGACCAAAAGAGATATTTCAAATGTTTGATGTAATACTTGTCATGAAAAGGGACACTTGGAAAGAGATTGTCCGATCCAGAAAACGAGACACCATGCTAATATTGGATAAGATGATGGACCAATAAACAAACTATTCAAACAAGAGAAGGATGTTTCACATGAAGAGTATGTACTAATCTCAACACTTGCTCGCACTATCACACATGGAAGCAATGATTGGGTCATGTATAGTTTAGTTTCCAAAAACATGATGGGATACAAGAATTCAATCTTTCATATGTGTGAACATGAGTCACCTAACAAGGTGAAACTTGGCGATGATTATCAATACCCCACAAAAGGGAATGGAAAATATTCATACAAGATTGACTCCCAGAAATCCTCAAAGATAAAGGATGTGCTATATGTTCCACAATTGAGGAAGAATATTCTCTAGATATCTGCATTAGATGCAAAGGGAGTTAGGGTTGCATTTATCAATGGTGAAGTGCTAATGTGTCCGAGAGGAAATACAATAGAGGATGAAATAGTGATTGGAGAAGAAGATGGATGCTTGTACAAGTTGAAGGGATAGTATGAATAAGCATTGGTTCATGAGTTAAGAGAATCAAATGAACTATGGAAAAAAATCTTGCACATGTGCACTAGTAGAGCACTACCAATGGAAAGAAAATGAATCTTAGGACCTCCTGAGATCCAAGAAAATCATGAAGGAATTTGGAAAGGATATCGAAAATGAAAGAATGCAAAGAAGAGTTTTCCCACCCATGAGAGAAAGGATAAAGGAATATTCGAGATGGTACACTCGGATGTATGTTGAACCATGTCTTCTAGCTCACTAAGCAGGTATTTTTACTATGTTTCCTTTATAGATAATTTCTCACTTGCATATATTTCTTGAAAGAGAAAAGTGAAGTTTTCAGCAAGTTCATGGAACATAAAGTGTTTGTGGAGAACCATAAAGATAGGAAGATCAAGATTTTATAGTAATATAATGGTGACGATTTAACTTCGAAAGAATTCAAGGAACTCTAGAGAGAATCTCACATTAAGAGGGATTTGAGGACTCAATACAATCCTCAATAGAATGGGGTTTCAAAACAAAAGAACCATACCATAGTGGGAACAATGATTGCAATGTTTCTTGACAAGGATCTTCCTATATGCCTTTGGGCAGAGTAGGAAAGAACTACGATGTATGTAAAACCATATTTCTCATCGAGTACTTGAAAACAAGAGTCCTGAAGACGATTTCTCACAAGTGAAGCTACAAATAATCCATCTCACAGTATTTGGTTTCTAGGTGTACATACATGTCCCAAAGGATAAAAGGACCAAGTTTGATCCTTCTGGGAGGATGGGTGTATTCATATGGTAGAGTGATACATCCAAGGCCTACTGAAAATACTTTCAAGGAATCTGTAAGATCGACATTAGTAGAGATGTAACATTTGATGAATACTTGACATACTTCATATTTAGGAGGAATCCTATCCAAGAAGTCGAGGAACCTAAATAGATAATAATTCAAGTCATGAAAACTGGAGAAGAAACTCTAGAAAACCCAAAAGATCAAGACATGGCTGAAGAACCACTAGAAACTATCCTTCAGGAGGACTCCCACAAGAGGAAACCAACATGGGAACAAGAGATCATATGAGAAACTGAAAGTTATGTAACTCTATAATGAATACATAGAGAGAGAAAGAGGGAAAATCCCTATAATAGCTATCTATCCCTCTTGTGTGACACCATTGAAAGATAACCTTCCATCTATGAAGAGGCTACATAAGAGAAAGGATTAAAGGATGTGATGATCGAGGAATATTAGTCGATCATGAAGAATGAGGTATGGGTTGTTGTTCCAAGACCAAAGCAAAAGTCTGTTGTGACTTCAAAGTTGATCTACAAGATCAAGCATGATGTAGATGGCAGCATCGAGAAACATCAAGCAAGGTTCGTAGCACAAGGATTATCACATAGAGAAGGAATAGACTATGAAGAGACATTTGCACTTGTCGCGAGGTACACATACGTAAGGGTCATACTTACTTTGGAAGTAGTTAGAAATGGAAAGTACAAAACATGGATGTCAAGACATATATGTTGAATGATTTTTTTGAGGAGGAAGTGTACGTGGAATAGCCATTGGGATTCGAGACACATAACAAGAAGACCCATGTGTGAAAATTAAAGAAGGGCTTGTATGGATTAAAACAAGCACTGTGGGCATGGTATGATAGGATGGATACATTCTTGATGAGCTTGGGATTTACCAAGAGTAAAGAAGATTCAGACATCTACTTCAAGGTGGAAGACAGAATACGAGTGATACTCCTACTATATGTCAATGACTTGTTTCTAACACGCGATGAGGAAATCATTATAGATGTAAGGAGGCGACTTGCTACAGAGTTCTACATGAAATACCTAGGTAATACAAGTAAGAAATTTAATGTATGCATCTAGAAATTCAAGCTAATACAAATTTACGACATAAATTTAATATGAATAAATTTTAAATGTTTATTCTTTAGTGTAATATTTAAGATCAATTTTAAAATTTAAATTATAAAAAGTTCATGTTGTTATTTGTCATCCATTAGTTTTATGCTTTTCATTTCTTAGAGATGTCATTATAATGTGTGTTTATTTTTCTAATGATATTTTAATTGTATTTATGATTGCAGTGGCTACTATTTGGAAGTCTACTCCCGCAATGCTAAACACCTAGTGATCCCATCGAGCCATGTCTCTTCTCATACCCCTATGACAACCACCATAAAACTATGGAATCCTTCTTTTCGGAAGTTCCCTCATGATGTCCTCATAAGGGGGTTCCTGCAATAGGTTCAATTATATTTCAAGGTTACCATACCTCAATGGTGGGGCCTCAACCTATACCTATGGTGCACCACTTCCCCTTTGAAGTCTTGTGAGCATCTCATTTATTGGCTCAAGGGAGCAAAAAATGAGAACCCTGTCTTGAAATGTAGCTGACACATTCTCTTGAGGCGTTGTTGCACAACCTCATCCTCGACTTGTTCGTGTCCTTGCCAAATCTATCCTTTATCATGCCATAAGTCATCATTAGTACATGGTTCAGGTTTTACCTAGGTCACTATTAAACATGTACTCATATGACATGAATGGAAGTTTATTTATTTCTTTAACAAGATTTACCTTATACTAAGTAATATTAAACATTTTTGCAAAACCTTAAATAATTGAATATAATAACAAATAACATTGTTTTATTTATATATATATTTATATATGTATAAATTTAATATAAATAACAAATAGACTTTAGGATATATATATAAATTTTCTAAAATTTAAAATATCTAATAATCTAAAAATACATATATAATAAAACAAACACTAACCTAACCCTAATATCTATTAGTCGTGGCATGAAGCTAGTTTAAATCTCAGTTATGAATACCCATGTAACATCGGAAATATTGTAGGTCTCCTTAATTGAATTAAAGTTAGTCATCTTGGTCAATTTATCAACAATGACCATAATGGCATCATTCCTACGAGAGGTAAGAGGAAATCCTACCATAATGTCCATCAAAATAACCTTCCACTTTGACATGGGAATGTAGTGTGGTTACAACACTCATGTTGGGTGATGATGATTAGCTTTGACCTAATAACACTCAAGGACCCTAGCAATGAATTTGACTATGTATTGCTTCATTCCTGTCCAAAAGAAGAGTTCTTTCATATCTGCATACATCTTCTTTACTTCTCGATGCACAATAGACTAGTATGTGGGATTCCTTAAGTATAGTTCCTCTAATATCACCTTCCTGAGGAATATACATTTTGTTTGCTATTGCAACAACCCATCTAATTCCAACTCATACCCTCAAAATTTAGGTTCCACCTTCCTTCCATTTTTGAGTGTCAACGATAATTTTTGGTACCAAGTATCTCCAACTAGTTTCGCTACTACTCTCTCCCTCAAATACACCTTTAAAAGTATGTGAGAGAAAATCATTGGTTTTCTGATTAAAGCATCAGCCACTATGCTCTCCTTCCCTTTGATGTACAAAATCCCAAAATCGTACTCACTCTTAAATTCACTACATTAGCTCTACGTGAAATTTAGGTCTCTTTGAGTTAAGAGGTATCTCAAGATTTCATGATGTGATTTGAGCTCAAATATTTTCCCAACAAGGCAATGTTTCCAAATATTTAGGGATAACATCACTCCTGCTAATTCTAAATGATGGGCAGGTTAATTATCTTCATGAGGTTTTAACTTTATTAATGCATAATATTTTACTCTTCCTTATTGCATTAACACAACACCCAAATCCTTACTTGAGGAATCTGTTCAAACTGTAAATTCCTTTTCCACATCTGGGACCCATAGAATCGGTGCACTCATTAGTAATTCGTTTAGTTTGCTGAAAGCAAGATCACATTCTTTGATCCATTCATATCCAAAACCCTTGCGCTACAAGGTAGTTATGGGTTTCGTTATTTTTTATAATCCTTCCACAAACATTCTATGGTATCCTGGTAGACCCATGAAGCTCCTTTCTTCATGTGCATTCCTTGGTACATGCTAATCCATTATGGACTTCACCTTTTCTGGGTCCACGAAAAATTCATTTGCTAGAAATTATCTACCCAGGATAATGGATATGCTTTTCATAGAAAGAAAACTTGGACAACTTACTGTACAAATTGTGTTTTCTTAAGAATGAAAACACCATTCGCAAGTGTTCCTTATGCTCACTTTCATTATTGTAGTAGATAAGGATACTTACCAATAAGACTTACACAAATTGATCTAAGTATTTTCTAAATACATTATTCATGAGGCTCATAAATACAGTCAGCACATTAGTCAATCCAAAGGGTTCCACCAAAAAATCATAGTTCCCAAATCGAGTTCGAAATATTTTCTTAGCTATACAACCTTCCTTAATCCTAAGTTGGTGGTAACCTAATCGCAAGTCCGATAACTGAAAAGAATGTCGCCCCTTTCATCTCATCGAAGAGTTCATTTATTCGAGGTATTGGGTACCTATTTTTCACTCTCCACATGCTCAAATCTCTGTAATCTATGCAAAGATGCAAGGAACCATGCTTCTTCCTTAGAAATATTATTGGTTCACCCCATGGAAAAATACTAGGCCTTATGAATCCTAGGTCAAATATTTCATTAAACTGCATTTAAAACTTAGAAAGCTCAATGGTGGTCATCCTCTAAGGCATCTTCGATATCGGTTTCGAACTGGGTCTAATCTCATTGGTAAAATAAATTTCTCTCTCACAAGGTAACCGAGGAAGTTCCTTGGGAAAGACATCATTGAACTCAACTAACACTATGTATTAATTTAATGAGGGTTCCTTCTCATTACTTATTGCTTCAAGGTAATATAAGTAACACCCTTTCCTCATACATTGTTTTACGTTCATCGTCGAGATGAAACGTAGAGAAAATTTTTGTTTGCTATCATGAATCTCAATGGCCTTCCCTTTGTCATCAACAAACATGACCTTCTTTTCGTAACAGCTAAGGACAGCTCGATGTTCCTCAAGCTAGTTCATACCTATGATAAGGTCATAAGTCCGAAGGGAGGTGACATACACTTTGACTAATGTAACACACAACCCGATATCTACAATACAATTGTCGACATTAGGTCCTACTACTTGTTTTATCTATTAAGCAAGTTTGATTGAGTCGAAATCATTGTGTTCATGGGTTGGAGAAATAAAGTTCCCATTAGCACCAAAATCAAACAAAATTAAGAGTTTATCATTGATTTTACATGATGATTCCACCACAGTGGATTTGTGTTTAGCCTAATTATTATTCAGAGCTACAAATATTTGATGCTTACTTCCTCAACTCCTCATCGAGGACTTTCCCTCTCGATGCACTCTACCTGATCATAACTCAAGACAGTCTCACTAATAGTATTGGCCACCACACCCACAACAAGAAAGCTCTAAAAGTGTAGGTGAGATGAACTATTGAGACCTTTGAGAGGGGTTCCTTCGCCTAGAACCCCTTACCGTGCAAACTGCTCCTCAATAATCCATTGTACTCTTGTGACTTCATGTTGTAGATTGGGACATTGTCCTATCTTTCAATGATTTAGCTACTGCTGCAACTCTTGGTGTAGACCTATTTTCGTAGCGAGTTGGCCTCATGTTCCCTCCTCTAGGGTAGGTTCAAGGGGCCTTCCGCATGAATAGTGACTTCTAAGTATTGGATTCCCTAAAGGATTTCCTAGCCAACATCTCTTAGGTAATACAAGTGCATTTGACCACCTCAACAACTAAAGTGGGTTTGCACATCTGTACTTGGGCCCAGATCCTAGGATTGAGCTCATACACAAAGCACTCTGCATGGCGTTGATCAGGGTCTAAGTAGGGGACATACTTAACAAGTTCCATGAATCTTGCCTCATATTCCTCCATCAATAGACTCCCTTGTAACAAGGCGTGAAAGGATTCTTCTTGTAGCTCCTTGTAGAAGTCTAGAAAGTACTTCCCTCTGTCTTATGTGCGAGTAGGTCCCATGGGACCGTGTGTGGGGTAAGGCCCAATTTCCTTTCTTTGCTTCTTCACAAGTTTAAGGCGTTGTCCTTGAGTTAAAATATTGTTATTTTGGATTTTGATGTGGAAGTGTACTCTTGCAATGTAGAAATAATAGATCAATGCTATGTGCAATGATGCTAAGAAGAAGCACAGGAAATAGATCTTGCTACTAAGAATTCTCACAAGCATACACAGGAAAAATAGAGAGAAGAAAAGAGACTGAATCACATGAATTTAGAGATGAATATTGACGTGTATCCTTCCATTGAATAATTATGAATAATAGTGTACATAAATAGTAATTCCCTCATAGGAAAGTCGAATTGTATGGAAACAACTCATAAAGCTAAAAAAGGCTCACTTACCAAAATATAGCAAACCCCCATAGGTGGATAAAGCACTTGCTAAATCTATCAAGGACCTCACGAGTTGGAAAAAGCATGAGTGAGTTGTCAAGGAGATGGAAATAACATGATAATCCTAGAAAATGGAGAGAAACTAATGGAGGATGGGTTGGAAACAAAAGCTCCCATTTTCCTAGTTGACTAGTTTTTATCTTATCCATAAAAAAGCAGGAAAAAACAGAAAAAACAGAATCTATTGTAAAGTTCTGTATACTAATTCTGGATCAACCCAGAATCAGAAATAAATCATTTCTATGATATAGATGGCATGTATTGAATTTAAGGTGGAAGTGGATGACAACTAATTAAGCTAGTGGGTGAATAATTAATCAAATAATGATTAATTATTTTATCCTAAGTTGTGAGTGGGTTTAATATATTCCAAATAAGTATGACTTTATGATGGTATGACAAAAAATATGGATGCATATGGATGCATATAGGGCCCAGCAACAATGCTATGGTCACCCTTTAACAATTATTATGTCCAGAAAAGTGAGGAAAGAGGCAAAACCACATGTGGAAAATCCTCCCTCGAGATAGGACAATGCACAAAATTTGAAATATGTCTTCAACATATCTTCATCTTCGCTTTAATGAGCTGATTGAACTACTTATGGATGAAGGACTTGCTGAAGAAATCATGAACTCCATGATCATGCCCTGGAAAGTAGAACCTGCAAGAAGGAAGATGAGAGACTCCTTGTATCTCATCAACTGATGAAGTAGGAGCATTATCTGAATGCTTCCTTCTGTTGTCAAACTCTAATCTGCAAACATAATCTGAAATGGAAAAGAGATTTGTGCATACTCCTTTTCAAAGAGTACAAAAATTAAGACAATTTATTTCACACCCAATTCCCTGAATAGCTACAACATTGTGATGTGAATCACATGTCAATCTTTCAATTTGATGTAGCACCTGTATAGATATGATATGAGGCTGATAAAACTCTGATATGTCATAAATATTAACATATGAAACAACAAGGACAAAGGGTTCAATGGCTCCATGAGAATATAGGGCTAGACTAGGAAATTTATGAACAACTGGGGAAAACTGATAGCTGTAAAAATCTGAATGATGGATGGGCATAAGATCTGAACCATAAGTGTTTAGAATAGATCCAAACATATTTAATATCGGTCCATATATGACTAAGGTCATGGATAACCAACCACTGAAAGTTAGGAAAGACTTCAAATCATGTAAGATAAATATCACTGCATAAGAGACCAATGAGGAATCAGCTAGTGAGCTTCGGATTTGTATAGTCTTTGGATTATTCAAAGCTATGGTAGATGGTATGGATGGTGGTATTATATGTGTATCAACCTGTAAATATTCTTCTAAATCAGAATCCAAAGGATCACACATAAGCATATCAATAGATTCATGGGAATACACTGGTAATGAATCCTTTGTATGAAAGGAGAAAAGAATGAGATGTTCACAATCTTCAAGAAGGCTCTGAGTATTCATGCCAAGAACAAAGGAGGATATGCTGAAGGACATGAGATCAAGTAAGGTAAGTGGTATGACACAAATAAGGCTTGATGTGGCTAAGCAAACATCCTGAAAGTCACTGGGTTGCGCACCATCAATGAGAGAGGTATGCAAGAGGTATAAAGAATCTGGCACATAGATCTCATAATATAAGATAGGAGATTGAGAGAACAATGAATGGGTTATAGGATCATAATCAATATCAGCAATAGCTCCATATGTTACTTCTTTTTCATCAATAGTATCACAAGAAGAAAAATCACCTTCAAGAAACACAGAAAAAGATGGCTCTTCAATATTTGCTTCTTCATTGAAGGAGGAAGCATTCGAATGAAAGAGGGCAGCAGCAACATGAACTGTATGAGAAAATTCTTTATCATGGTCAACTTCATCAGAGAATGTAGAGGCCAAAATATATTGAGAAAGAGAACAAGAGGAGATGCTAGGTTCGCTCCATGCTTCATCTTCAATTTCCTGCAAACCAAAAGCTTTGTCCAAAATTTTCCAAAGCTTAAATGGAAATTCAGCAGAATCTATGAGATGATATATATTTGGAGACATTCCCAAACACATAATTCCATAAGATCTATCACAATAATTTAGCCAATCAATCTTCTCTTCATAAGACTCAGGTTCACTCAATGCACCAATGGAGACATCAAAGAGACATTGCCTCTTCATGTATGCACTCATCTTTGGCTTCCAATCAGCATAGTTGAAAGGAGATAGTAGAGGAAATTTTGAATCCATATTGAAGTTGTTGATATGCTCTAAGAGATACTCTGTGCAACCTGCAAAACAAACTAGGAGAAAATCTTGTAAGCTAGACAAGCTCTTCTTCAAAGAGGGATAGGAGACTTGAAGTGCTCCTCAACTTTGTAGAACTTGATCAACCTTGTAGCTTTGATACCATGTAGAAATAATAGATGAATGCTATGTGCAATGATGCTAAGAAGAAGCACAAGAAATAGATCTTGCTACTAAGAATTATCACAAGCATACATAGGAAAAATAGAGAGAAGAAAAGAGACTGAATCACATGAATGAAGAGATGAATATTGGTGTGTATCCTTCCATTGCATAATTATGAATAATAGTGTACATAAATAGTACTTCCCTCATAGGAAAGTCAAATTGTATGGAAACAACTCATAAAGCTCAAAAATGCTGACTTACCAAAATATAGCAAACCCCCATAGGTGGATAAAGCACTTGCTAAATCTATCAAGGACCTCACGAGTTGGCAAAAGCATGAGTGAGTTGTCAAGGAGATGGAAATAACATGCTAATCCTAGAAAATGGAGAAAAACTAATGGAGGATGGGTTGGAAACAAAAGCTCCCGGTTTCCTAGTTGACTAGCTTTTATCTTATCCATAGAAAAGCAAGAAAAAAAAAGAAAAAACAGAATCTACTATAAAGTCGTGTATACTAATTCTGGATCAACCGAGAATCGGAAATAAATCATTCCTAGGATATAGATGGCATGTATTGACTTTAAAGGGCAAGTTGATGCCAACTAATTAAGTTAGTGGGTGAATAATTAATCAAATAATGATTAATTATTTTATCCTAAGTTGTGAGTGGGTTTAATATATTCCAACATGCAATGCTAAACACCTAGTGATCCCTTCGAACCATGTCTCTTCTTGTAGCCCTCCATGACCACCACAAAACTCTAGAATCCTTCTTTACTTAAGTTCTCTCGTGATGTCCTCATAAGGGGGTCCTTGCAATAGGTTCAATTATATTTCGAGGTCACCCTCCCTCAACGACAGGGCCTCAACCACTACCTATGGTGTAGCACTTCCCACTTGAAGTCGCGTGAGCGTCTCATTTGTTGGCTAAAGGGAACGCAAGATTAGAATCCTCTTTCGAAATGGAGCTGGCATATTTTGCTTAGGCGTCATTGCCCGATCTCATTCTGGTCTTGCTTGCGTCCTTGCCATATCTATCATTTATTATGTCATAAGCCATCATTAGTACATGGTTCAGGTTTTACCTACCTCACTATTAAACATGTACTCATAGGACAATGAATGAAATTTTATTTCCTTCTTTAACAAGATTTAACTTATACTAAGTAAAATTATACATTTTTACAAAAACTTAAATAATTGAATTTAATAACAAATAACATGTTTTTTTTTTTTCTATATATTTATATATGTATAAATTTAATATAAATAAAGAATAGACTTTGGGATATATATATATATATATATATTTAAATTTAAATTATCCAATAATCTAAAAATACATATATGATCAAACAAACACTAACCTAACCCTCATATCTAGTAGTCGTGGCATGAAGCTAGTTTCAACCTTTTTAAGTCATTCGCAAGCCCTAAATTTTATATTGTTTTCCTAGTTAGGCAACTCACCAAACTAGTTAGTGGGCGTGCTGTGCTAAGCTCTTGTGGGATGTCTCGAGACAGGCAAAGCACAAGGTGGGCTCTCCCTTGGAGCTCTTGTGAGGAAGCATGTCCACGCAGGCTGTGCGCACACCCAGGTCGCAAGAGAGGTGGAGAAAAATTACCTCAGACCCTGAAGAAAAATAAGAAATTATATGTATAAAATAATAAATCAACGCCGGGTCGGGTTCGAGCAGAGATGGACGCTGACTCACAAGAGCGCCAAGGGAGAGCCCACCTTGCACTTGGCCTGTCTCCAAACATCCCCCAAGAGCTTAGCACAGTTACCCATGGTTTGCAGAGGGCGCCCCAGTCGGATTAAGATGCCAGGTGCGTTGTGCTCTTCCCTACATGCTCTTGGCCGTTTGGTATCAGACGCTACGATGAATGAGGATTGGTCTCGCCTTAAGCATAACGAAACCCTATTTGTGCCCAGCCAAACATCACTACAGAATAAAAACCAGAGTCCCTGAGCTCAATTTCGCCATCCACAGGCATAAAATCATTTGGGTATTTGAATATTTGTTTTGGGGATGGTAATTGTTTTATGACTGTTAACTGATTAGGGATGAGATTGAGTTCTCTGATTTTTTTTGGCTGAGAAAGAGGCTCTACCTACATTCATCTCAAGAAGATGAAAAACAAAGAATCAGACCCATAATAATAAGAACAAGAATAGTCAGAGGACATAATTTCCAAGCTTCTTATAGATATTTCGATGTGCCATATGAGAAAATGGATGATTTCCAGGCTCCTTATTTCTTCCCACAGGTTAGCTCGTTGGTTCCAGCTTCATAGAGCCTCAGGTCCCAGTATTTGATCAAACTTTAACCACTCTGAGATCTAGATTCAAAATTCTGAACAGGTACTACCTCTCGAGTTTCTTTCTGGTTTAATTCCAGTTTTAAAGCATAAAGTAGTGTTATTCTACTCTAAAACTGTAGAGAAGGCATTGTGATTTGAGTTTTAAATGCTAATTAGAGAAATTTGTTTTCTTTTGTTGAGGATTGGTGATTGCCTTCCTTTACCATTCCAATAAAACACTGTCAAAGAATCACAACCCAGTCTAAATCCCAGCTCACAGAGCATCTTTGTTAAAAGGTAAAGGCATCTGGGATCCACAAATATATCTGTCGGTATAAAAAATTTCATGAGCACCCACTCTAGGGTTTTGTTGAAGATCTGTGTGGAATGTGTCTTCCTGTGTAAATACAAAGTACTAATGCCTGCGTCAAGTAATCTATCGATACATATGTGAAAACTGGTTTTGTTTCTGCCATAGCACACCTCAAGACCTGGGGTATACAACCTTGCTACAGATATAAGAAGGTATGCGTAGGGATATGTCAATGAGAATGGGCAGATTCACTACAGTGGACGAGAGCTGATGTTAATTGCCCTGCATTCGAACAGAGGAGAGAGAGGGTTCATGCGTGGGGTAACTCTCAGTCCCGGTACCATTGTTTCCATACTTTCCAGCTCTTCTGCTGATCACCCCACACTATCACAAACATGATCATCCATCCTGAACTGGAATCCTGTCAATCCCCACGCTGGTGTATCAAGTCACAATAGCATTGTGTGCTGAGAGTGTAATCGCATGATCCCTCCCTTCACTATCTAGAATGACAGATATCTTAGTTAAGCTGCATACGCCATAACCTTACCGAGCGTTCCAGTCTATTAAAGATACCAATGCTTCCATACTTGGCAACCCGAACACACAGCCATAGCTACTGACTTACGTTTGTTTCAACAATGGCATTATAAAGCATAATCCGAAGACATAAATAAGGTTCAAAAACCCAACAAAGTTAGAATAGGATTGATAATTGACAAAGAATGATTACAACACAATAGCACATTAATTTTTAAAGAGCACAAGAGAGTAGAAATCAAATGGAATAGTGTAATGATATTGCCAAGGGCAAAGCGTTTAATAACAAGTCAAATTAGGTCATACAAGGAAGGGTGAGTACACAAGGTCGAGGGACCTTTTAGATGCAGTGGTACATTGAAGCAATAATTCAAGATCCATAAGACATAAATAATCCCAAGCAATGCTGGCCCTCCTAAGCCTAGTCCCAAGCCTTCCAACATGCTTACCAATTAGGATAGTTAAGTGAGACCAGTGTCACCCATTCTTATCTAAAACAAATAGGCCTTATAGTCTACAAAACTGAGCAAGATTTATGTAAAACCTAATTTATGCTTAAAACATGTCAAGCCCATCATTTTATTGACAACAGTGTGCATCAACCTTTTGGGCCCGAAAGAACAAGCAAGGGTGAACATGATTTGGGTGTTAAACAACAAATAAAATCCACCTTGGGGATGAGTCTCTTCATTGTGAGCTATTACTCCAAATCCTCATCGTAATTTAGCTATTTTCAATAATGTCTATGCCCTAATATGAATTGAAACCTTTTTTTAAATTTATAAACCCATAAAGAAATTTACATGCCCAATGGAAACCCAAACCCCAATTTACTCATAAAAACAAAGTCAATTTGACCATTTTGATATGTATTTACAAGCATCTTTGTGAATCCACAACAAAATTTACAAATATGCAAATTTTTGCAATTATATTGCAATGTTGCATAACAAATTTACATGCCCAATAGAAACCAAAACCCCAATTCACTCATGAAAAACAAATCAATTTAACTATCTGCACATGTATATTCACAAGCATTCTTGTGAATCCAAACCAAAATTCGCAAATATGAAAAGTTTGTCAAGTATATTGCAAGGTTGCATACAACTAAAAAACATTTCGCGTAGAATTCATATCTTCCCTAAAGTTTGTAGACAAACATGGTAAATCCCTTGTCTCTATCCTAAATATTGAAGTTGGTAGTCCAAGAACATTAATCAACATCTTATAGTTTTGATGAAACTTCCTAATCCAAGTGTTAAAATAAGGTATAGAATATTCACATGCTTAACAAATATCTCTCCTTGACTGAGGGGTACATTTGGCTAAGGTCAAGACAAGGGAGTTCAACAATAGGCTCTACGAACATCAAGATACATAGGGAGGTTGATTTAATTTATTACATGCCAATCACATACTGAATCGAGTGAAAACCTTGCAACCATAAAAGCCACTATAAACAAATATGAAAAGTCTCTCATGGATATATAGAAAGAGTGCAAACAACTAAAATAACATCAAGTTGAATCCATACATGACCCAAATTACATATAAACAAACATGCTAAATTGACTATAGAGTCCAAAAAGATCCGGGATACACCGAATAATTATATATCTCTCAAAATCTTTGCCTGTATTGGGATTTTATTCATACATAGCACCTTCTACAACATATTATACACTTTAGCCTTTTCCTCTACTATGCAATATGGGAGTTGGTCATGCAAGGGAATTAGTCAACACCTCAAAATTTCGATGAAACTTCATAATCCAAGCCTTAAAATAACATAGAGGAGCTACCCAATCAACATATGCACATAGGAAATTTAATGTATGCATGTGGAAATTGAAACTAATACAAATTTACAACATAACTTTTAGATGAAAAAATGTTAAATGTTTATTTTTTAGTGTAAACTTTAAGATCAATTTTAAAATTTAAACTATAAATAGTTTATGTTGTTATTTGTCTTACATTAGTTTTACACTTTTCATTGCTTAGAGATGTCATTATACTATGTGTTTATTTTTATAATAATATTTTTTTTGTATTTATGATTGCAGTGGCTACTATGGATCACAATGCAGAGATTTTGAGAGTTATTAGTCATTTGAGAGAAATCAATTCTGCTTGGAGGGCTGGAGATGAATGTTGCAGCTCCTTGTCTGTATTATAGCTTATCATAGTGGATACCATCAGCATATTAAATGATCCTTTGTATAACATAGCATCGTACACGGAGAGAAAAAGACAAGAATATTGCATGTCCCCACCCCTCATCCCGAGGATGGAGAGGACGTGACCAACACCCTAATGCTGTCAAATGGGCAAACTAGCCCCATTAACATAAACATAAAAATTCATTGGGCTAAATACATACATAAATACATAACACTTGCAATTATATGGCGGAAGAAAATCAACCATACAATCATTCCGTGTGTTCATCATAATTTATTAAAATAAATACAAATGCAAAGGTAAGTAAACAAGAATAAAAGTAAATACTTATCTTGTGATCATACTGTCCTGCAACTAGCTATGTCTCTCGAAGGTTCCGCCTAATCATAGGCTAGTGTGCTTTTCAAAGTCTCAGCATCACTACCACCCGAGAGCCAGGAATGATCCCACAAGGAACAAAGGAATAGCAAGCTTACACACATAGCCAAATACATATCAAAACCCAACCAATCCAAAACTACATTTGGGTCTATCGGGGTGCTAGGGAAACAAGCTAATAGCATATGGTTTCCTTGGAATTACTCAACCAAGCCAACAATCATACCCAAACATTGCTATACCATCTACCATGTGGGTCTCTTGGACTTACTCAGCCAAGAAAGCATCACCATGCACTTCATAGTAAAAACACAATCACTCGGTAAGGACAAAAGCATCTTAGCAGCGCAAAACGAAAAGGAAAGAAGGGTAAAAAAACCCTTCGATAGCAATTTCAATTTCTAGAGACGTTTTGTCCCTAACATGGCCAAAACAGACTCAACAACACCCAAGAAATTGTGGGTCTCTTCTCCCACTCACTTGTTATTTCCAAAACGATTTCCATATTGGAAAACAATGGGGAACTGCAGCCAAATCATGGTGGAGGTAACCCACCCATTAATAATTACAAAACCAAATTCCCAATTTGGGGAAATTGAAGAAAACGGCTTTCCATGTGAGGGAAAACACACAGCAAACCAAAAATGGGTTTTCAACCAAGACCAAAGTGGTAAAATTGGGTAAAAACACCCCATGAGTAAAATCCGATATCACAAATGTTTCTGGGAATTGTAGAGGGTAAAACAACCCACATCCATGCCCAAATTATGGGTCTCCTTTTCCCATTTACTGCACAACTCCAAAAACAAAAATATGGGTATGGAAAAATAGAGAAACAACAGAAAAATTGACGCACATAAACCATCGGCATCAATTTTTAATCATCAAAACCTAAAGCACTAAATCCATGATGGGACCTTTGGCTTAATCTCCACACCACGATTTAATACAATATTTACATCTTATTCAATTTAATACCATGGGGTCAAAAACCAGGGTGTTACATTCCCCTCCCCCTTTAATAGCACTCTCCTGAGTGCTTTACAAAAATTTAACGAAATGGATGTGCCAAGAGCATGGAATCCTCCAGCTCCCATGTAGCCTCTTCAGGACTGTAGTGCTTCCACTACACCTTTACCTGTCTAATGGTATAATATGGAACTCTTCCAAGTCCTCGCTCGCATGCATTAGCTTACACCACATGATCTTTTTCTCATCTTGGAGAATCCTTCTCCTCATCTTGGAACATTTTCAATGTCTTTGGAAACTAGAAATACCTATTCTCAAGCACCCAAGCAATGAGTCAATTCCCATGTTTCTATTCACAAGATTTTCCAAAAGCATAGAAGAATCACATGCACATGTATATTGATATAAAATCAACAAAAAGTTTCCAAGTGAACCAAATACTCATCTGCATAAGTATCTTCTTTCGGTTCCATAGGTATCCGACATGGATTTACACAACCATGGCACTCAAAACCCTACCCCACCGCTCACTTGGGTGTGCATTAAAGGGTAGCCAAATTTTTACAAGCCTCGGATTAGCTAAAAATACCTCTCAACCAAGGTGTGACATCTTCATTCTTGAGCCTGACACCTCTTCAGGTGCTTCAGTAGTAGTTATGTTCAAGAGCCTGCACCTCCTCTAGGTGCTTACCAAGCTAAGGTGATTCCTTTCCGAACACCACAAAAGATTAATTCACATGTCATATTCATTCTCTATAACAAGATTTTCAAAATCATGGCCGCATCATATGCTCATGTATACTGAAGAGAATCAATAAAAACAAAATTTTGATAAGTAAAGCAAATACTTATCTATATAACATCTCTCAACTGAGATATGGTCCACCTCACTTCATATCCTAACACCTCCTTGGGTGCTCAATGGAATCTCTATTTTATAGGCCTAACACCTCTTCGAGTGCTCACCAGTGCTGAGGTGTGCTTCCTTTCTAGGAACCATGACTTAACATATTAATTCACAGGTCAGATTCATTTCCCCAAAATTTCTGAAATCTTAGCTGTATCATTGTCCACAGGTGTGATTACAGAAAATCA
The DNA here is from genome assembly GCA_001517045.1 of Pseudotsuga menziesii. Classification (NCBI taxonomy): domain Eukaryota; kingdom Viridiplantae; phylum Streptophyta; class Pinopsida; order Pinales; family Pinaceae; genus Pseudotsuga; species Pseudotsuga menziesii. The sequence goes on along the minus strand of LPNX011002867.1, from coordinate 873,530 downwards.
ACCAGGATTTTACAAGTAATCCAATATTATCTGTACAGAATCTCTCAACTGAGATATGGTTAGCCCCATTTCAGAGCCTAACACCTCCTTAGGTGCTCAATAATAGCTCTATCTTAAGGGCCCAACACCTCCTCCAAGTGGTTACCAATGCTCACACGCTTCGTTTCCAAACATCATAATACCTATGAGTTATTCTATTCATGGAGCCCCCACTCTTGTGACAGTCCCCTTTTGGTGTTAATGTGTGCAGAAAGAAGTCTAACCAGATGTCTTACACCCTGAGTTTCCCCAGTGATGTATATGGGTGCCTGGCTGGTAGGGGCGGAGAAGCTATGTACCCAAGTACATACTTCCTCAAGATCCATGTACATCCAGTACATATTCTCACCATCTCACCTATGTTACATACAAGCATGTAATTCATATGAGATGTCATCATAAAAATAATTGCAATCATAGGTTTTCAAACCTATTCCAAAGATATCCCACCGACAAGCTATCTACACCCTCTACATCCTTTCAAGAAGCCATGTACATCTAGTACATATTTTCATCATCTCACCTACATTACGTACAAGCATGCAGTTCATATGAAATGTCATCATAAAAATAATTTCAATGATAGGTTTTCAAACCTATTTCCAGCACATCCCTCTGAGAAGCTATGTACATTAAATACATCCTTCCGAGGAGCTATGTACACCCAGTACATCCTCTCAAGGAGATATGTATCCCAAGCACATCCTTCCAAGAAGCTATGTACTACAATGGCGTACATCACCATCTCACCTGTGTTACATACAAGTATATAGTTTACATGAGATGTAATCATAAAATTTTAATCATATATTTTCAAATCTATTTTCATGCATACATGATTTTCAAGTGATCAATAACATTGATAGCTAAAATAAAAATCTAAAGTCACAATTTTTCTTCCTGTAGAAAATTAGATTTTTGCAACCATGAGGCCACCCTCATATTGCTTGGATTTTGCAAGTGGGATTACTCATCCCTTGCTTACACATGCTACCCAAAACTTGGACATCCACATACAACATGTCATCCTCACACCATTTTAAATCATCCAAACAATCACAGTTAACATCAGCAATGTAAGACAAACATATCCATGGTTAGCATGATTGAAAACCATCACAGGAGATTGCATTCTCCCATAAGCAATAGGAGAACTTGCAATCTGAAGTTTTAAAAACTATTCTCAATCATGAGATCCTTCTCATGGCACATGGGAACTTCCTCCCATGGGTTACATTTAGGCACAACGATACTACTCTGCTTAGGCCATTCTACCCGAGTCCTCAGAAAGTCCTCTTATGTATGTCCATACACACAAGGGCCATTTCCTCATGGAACCATAATTTCACATGCATGCCTCCTCATCCTATACATAGGATCCACTTACTTGGAGAATATCCTTCAGTTAACTTCGTGCAATGTCCTACAAGTCCCACAAAATACCTTACATCGGTTAACTTTCTTGGATAAAGGCAATTCATCACAGCCTCAATTTTTTCAAGGGCTACAGATATTCCTTTATCTGAGATAACATGACCCAAATGATGAATTATATCCCATAGAAGTCACATTTTCTTAAACCTGCATACAGATTATGCTTCCTAAGCAATTTCAAGTTTAGCCTCAAATGTTCCACATGTTCTTCCTCATTCTTAGAGAAAATAAGAATGTCATCAAGAAAAAACAAGAACAAACCTTTCCAAATAATTACTGAAAACACTATTCATGAGGCACATGAATGTAGCTAGTGCATTTGTGAAAGTCATCTAAGATGCATTGGAAATCTCATCCAAGATGCATCGGAAAAATTATCTGAGATGCATCGAAAAAATTTCAAAGTTTTTCTGACATAACCATACTTAAAAATTATTCGAAAAAATTTCTTCTCTTTTACCTGTCATCAGCCTCACTTGCCAAGTTTTCCCACTGTGTATCGGAAAAACTTACTGAACACGGCCATTGTATCGGCAAAACTCACTGAGTTTACCCAATTTCTCAACACTTAGAAAATTTTCAAAATATTCTTCTTTATTTCCCTTCGTCAACTCAACATGCCATTGACTCAACTCATCCAGTTCAACAGACATTCTATTGGCAGCACTTGGCCATCTAAAAAGACATATGAAAATTTCCAACACTTAGGAAAATTTTGGAAAATGTTCCGTGTCCCATATATTTTTTGCATACGAGCAAGAGGGTAACATTTCCTCTGTCACTGCTCTTCATGGCCTATTGAGGCCCATGCTGCAACATGAGCTCTAATACCACACTTTCAAACCCCCACCCATCATCGCAACAATGGAGAAGACGTGACTAACACCTGCTACTGTCAAATGGGCGAATTAACCCCATTAACATAAAAAAAAATGCATTGGGTTAAAAACATACATATATGCATAATAGTTGCAATTATATAGTGGAAACAAATCAACCATACAAGCATTCTATGTGGTCATCATAATTTATTAAAATAAATATAGATGCAAAGGTAGGTCAACAAGAATAGAAGTAAATAATTATCTTGTGATTGCGGTGTCTCGCAACTAGATACGTCGCTGCAATGTTCCACCCAACCGTAGGCTAGTGTTCTCGCCAAATTATCAGCATCATTGCCACTGCCAAACCAACCATGATCCCACAAGGAACGAAGGAACAATAGGCTTACACACATAGCCAAAGACATATCAAAACCCAGCCAATCCAAAACTACATTTCGGTTTCTCAGGCTGTTAGGGAAATAAGCAAATATGGTACGAGTTCCTTAGACTTACGCACCCAAGCCAACAATCATACCCAAAAATTTATATACCCTCTACCATGGGGGTCTATTGGACTTAATCATCCAAGAAATCACCAGCATGCATTCATAGTAAAAATACAATTGTTGGGTAAGGACAAAAACGTCCCAGAAGCCCAAAATGAAAAGAAAACAAGGGTAAAACAACCCTCTAATAGCAATTTCGTTTTCCAAAGTGATTTTGGCCCTAACGTGGCCAAAATAGACTCAACAAAACCCAAGAAAACATGGGTCTCTTCTCCCACTCACTGGGCATTACCAAAATGATTTCAAGCTTGGAAAACAACAAGGAATTGCGACCAAATTGTCATGGAGGGAACCCACCCATTGATCATTACAAAAATGAACACTTAGCTTGGGAAATTGAAGAAAATGGCTTCCCATGTGAGGTAAAATAGATAGAAAACCATAAACAGGTTTACAACCAAGAACAAACTAGGAAAATTGGGGAAAACACCCTATGAGTAAAATCTGATATCACAAACGTTTATGGGTAGTGTAGAGGTTAAAACGACCCCCATCCATGCCCAAATCATGGGTCTCCTTTGCCCATTCACTACACAACTCCAACAACAAAATTATGGGTATGGAAAAATAGAGAAACAAAAGAAAAACATGGAGGTAACTACTCAGCAAGCCCCTGCTGCATGAGGGAGCCCAAAACTCCATGAGGATGGGTGAGGGAGAGCTCTCCAAGCTTCCCATGCCTGAGAGAGCCTCGATGTGAATGGGAATGAATGAGGAAATGAAATGCATGGCTACATAATGGCTTGGGCATGCATTCCCAAGCTTTTACTTGCCCCACAAGTCAAAAGCACACTTTCCAAAAATGGGTGACTTCCGAAATTGAAATTTGACCTCCATACATTTCCCCTCCCAAGGCAATAACTTCCTTCACCAACTTTAGATGACTAGGCATAAAAGAAAAAGAGGGTAGTTGACCACTCTATGGGTTTTTCCTTTGACATTTGGCTTTTCCCCAATTCGCCCAAAGGTTTGTATATTTTCCCCTCCCTACTCCTTGTTAAATCATGCCCCCATCTCTTTAACATTGCGGCGCATAGCTAGTTGTGGTATTTTTATTAATTTGCATTTTTCATGATGCCTCAAACATATTGTTTCTGGCTAGCACATAAACCATCAACAATGATTATTAATCGCTGAAACATAAAGCACTAAATTTATGGTGGGGCCTTTGTCTTGAGCTCCACACCATGATTTAATACAATATTTACATCATATGCAATTTAATACCATGGGGTTAAAAAAAAATGGTGTTACAAATATGTTGATGGATTGAGATAAAATGAGATTTAGATGCTCAAAATAAAAAAAGATCATATATATACACTATTTGGAGTTCCTCGGACATATGACATTCCAGAGAGCAGTAGACCACATATTTCCATTGAGTGGTGCACCTGTTAACCAATTAGAGACCATTGGATGGATAGATGGTACATGTTTTTTGATATTTCCTCACACACCAACACACAAGTATCATTGTACCTCCTCCTTTAACTTTATGTAGAGCTTGGGATGGGATAACATGTCAGCTATTTTGACATGTTGGGGTTCTAGAGCACGGGTAGAGGGATGCCCCAAAATCAACCCAATGCTAGGAATAGAGATGTAGATCGGCATTTTCCTGCACCCCTTATCTAGCTACCGAGGCCACACATTCTTCCTGCACATGATATCATTACCCATACACATTAGGCATTTCTTACACTAGCTTAGATGATTTATTGACACACCACAACTATCGACCAAACAAGGTCCTCTTGCTCTGGTGAGGTAGAACCATCAGCTTCTGATGGTAGAGGACCATTTATTGGTAGGGATAGATCAACATACCCGGATCGAGCCACACATGTGAACAATGTGTGGTCAATCCTATTATGGTCATGGACCAACACATGGTACCTCTATGTCTATTGGTGGTCAAGTAAGGACATTCTAAAAACTCTATTGTTGTTCAACTTATTTTTTCCATATTGTACACATATTAGAAGATTCTTAATATATGTAATTTTTAATCTTGTAGGACTGTGATTCCTCTAAGGGGGGTGGTAGTGTACCATTTGTTGTCGTATCTAAGGCTCAAACAACCAACACCGAGGTAATATTTCATCATGTGTCATTTTGTTAATACATGTGTTAGTTAATCAATTTGTTAAATGGTCTAATATTTACAATTTTTGAAGTTGCAGGAAGCTTATTTTAAACAATATGTGGATGAAATTTCTTGGCTTCAAACTCTCTTAGATCTAGCTCCAGTCCCTCCTTGGTGGGAAACAAATACCAAGATATCGGCATAACAGAGCAAGGCTCAGTTGGTAGCAGCAGCAATGTAGATGCACTCTCACCTGAGGTATATTTCTATGGATAACTGCGAGAACATAGTTTCTGCATTAGGGTGAGGGATTTCTGGTACCTTGGTCTTCTACTAAGGTTCCCAATAAAATCTAATGGGTGGGGTGTTTATAGTTATTACACATAGTTAAGTTTCACTACAACTCACCCTTAGAGAGGTATTATAAAATTAACCCAATGCACCATAGGCACATTCAACGATAACAGTGCAACAAAGAGATATAAACGCATTAATAAGCAAATGCATAAACACATAATCACACTAACAAATATCTACACTCAATCACATTCATTAATCACACATTTGACACAGTATCTAACGTGGAAAGCCATCCAAGAAAAACCACAAAGGCACTCTTCATCTAGGGTGAGAAATATATGTAACCTTTGGTGTGCGCACTAAGATTTGGACACTATTCTAGATCTCTCTTTCTTGTCTAATACATACATCTTCCTCCTATCATTCTCTTTGGCCTTCTATCACTATTCTTTATGTAGTTGACACTACCAATTATCTGCACACAGCCTGGGTCAACTCACTCTCTTCTACACTCATACACACTCAATTGCAGGTTCTTCAACACCTCCCTACAATTTCAACACACTAACATACAATACAGTGAGACTTGAACTAAATGACTAGATGTTACAGAGACTAACATGACGATACCCTTTAGAGGATAACCCACATAGATCTTAATATTTATTTTTTATATATTCTTACAAGTCTCTTTTAGCTAAATTCATACAATTATCCAATGGGATTCCTTTCCTATTTTATTGACACATGACAATAGACACTAATGACATGACTTACAAATATGCTTTAATATTTGCAGCTTTCGCTCACTTTATCCATGCTTGTACCCACAAATTTTATAAAGTATCGCTTTCTATCCATTGTGTCGGTGCACATCTTCTGACATGGTTAAGTCCATCAAATCCTTTCCTTCTTATTTTGTTCCTCACCCATCACAACCTCTCTTATGTCATGAACTCTCTCCTTCTGTTGTCATAACATCCTCTTTCACTATTTCTTTCCTCATCTCTTTCTTCTTTGTCTTCTTCTATTCTTCTTTTGTCGTATCTTCCCTTCTTGCTACTTCTTCTACCTTTTCTTCCTTCCTTCCCCTGGTTTCTTCTATGACAAATCCTTTTCCTTTTATCCTTCTTTTGTTCTTCCTTCTTTACTTCTATCTCATATCCTTTTACTTCCTACAACTTGACTCTTTTTCATCCTTGGGAATAATTCTAAATGAATTCTCCCTGTCTTTCCCTAGCCCTAGCACGCCCCCAACACTCAGATGTGGGTCATCCCAAGACACAGAAGGTTATTGTTCCATATCGTTACTTGTGCTCACATGAACTTGAACATATTGCAATATTTTCATTACTTTCATTGTCTCGTGTCAAATGTCTTCCTTTGCTTTCTACAAATTTTCAACAAGGTGAGAACTCAGGTGTTTCAACGGTACACACATTGCTTCTTGTACTCATCGTTGTAATTTATGATATACAAGATTAATAATATCAAAAACTATTTTAGCTTCATGTTGCATCTCATCAACTTTATTTGCCTATTTTTTTTGTTACATGCGCAACACCATCAGTTATTTCTGCAATTTATTCATTATGCCATCTTAGACATCCTTTATGCTAAGGGTAACTATTTCAAATCAATATTCAAACGAGTTACTTATGTCTTAGTTGTGCACAGCCCCTCTATGAATTTCTCTAGTTCGACGTATTCAATTAAACCTTCCCAAGCCTCAGATACTTGGTCAATAGCCTTAACACATAGTGCTTCTGCTTCTTCTATCTTCTTCGCAGCTTATGCTACTACTTTTCTTCGTTCCTCCAAGAATTCGGGTGGTGTTCTTACTCTTATATGCACCTCTAAATTTGTGGCTTTCTTTTGAACATCTTCTGCTATTTTGCCAAGTCAACTCACCTTGCTCTCTCGAAACATTTCCTAGGTTATGCCTTCTTCAGCAAAATTTGTACATGCAAGGGCTACAATTTTGTCAATCCTCTGCCTATTTTCTTGATACGTATTTTTCTTCTGCTCAACCTCTACCACTACATCATTAATCTTATTAATACTTCTATTTGCAAATTTTTCATGTTTAAAGAAGGTGCCTTCTGTTAATTTCATTTATGTGACTGCGATGTTTTGTAGTGCATATACCTTGGTCATGTGCATCTATGGAAAATCTATGATTATCATCCCTAAGCTTCTCAAGACATCATTAAATTCCAGCATTCCTATATCAAGCACTTATCTTGACAACTATGTTCTTATCACTAGAACCAGCATTGGTATTTCAGCTGGTCGCTCTTCAGACGTTCTAGGTATATCCTACAACTGAGTTATCTGAGGTACACAATCTACTGGAATTATAGCCTCCTCAATAGTTTTACATAATACTTTAATCAAATGAGTAATAGTACCTATAATCTTCGTTGGTCGCTTGTTTAATCTCTGAAAGCTTGTCTCTATGATTTCTATCAACACTTTAGTGAACTGCATCAAATATTCCCCGCCACTGTTGAATATATTTCCATTTATGTCATCCTTTCTCTTTATATTTCATCTAGACTCTACTTGCTCTGTATCGACCTCCTTTCCTTTCTTTTCTACATCTTGATATATCGGAGTCGAACCTAGCCTTCTCTTAGTCGGATCCTCATCTTGCGCATCATTGTGTAGGTCATTTTTAATTGATATTTCTATTGTGAAAATGGTGGTTTGTCCATTTCTATGTCATCAACTACTATTTGGTCCTTTGAGATAATGACATGCCATTCCTTTGGGCATTCATCAACAATGGATTCAAGTTCTTCTTTACTTAGTAAGAAATGCATCACCAACCATTAGCATTGTGGGTCTTTTCGTGAATGTATCCTAACATAATGTGGCCCAATATGAAACCTAATGATTCGAAAGAACTAGATAATAGTGCCCTCACCAAGTCCCATTTTCTTCTGCACCTGATCCGTTATGGCCTCTCCATGCATTAAAAATTTCAATATTAGTATTTTGTTTCCTTTCCTTGTTTTTATGTGTGCATGAGAGATTCTTGGATTTGGCTCCCTTGTAGTGAACTAGTATATCCATGGGTTGATAGTTTGGTGGGTCGACCATACAACAAATGAAATAAAAATTAATATCCACACATAGTGGAAAGGTTTACCACTTTCCTGCAATAGACATGTGTATTCTAGTGATTCATTGAGCAAAAATTGTGATGAATTAATGTGAGCTCACTCTGCATAGACTTCGGCTACTGCAACCGCACCTGTAGTACATTATGTCAGTCGCAGTTTGCAAAACATTTACAATATAATACCTTCGTAGAAAATATAATAGTATATTCATTAATGGACGAGATGAGGAACAATACCTTGGCCCTAAGAAAGTCATACTTATCCTTAACCCTTTCTATCATCACTTTTTCCTAGTCTTTTCATAGATATTGCACTGGTTCTATACCTAATAGTGGGAGACCTTTGATCGCTGCAATTAGCTCGACATACATACAATATAATTCATCTAGATAAAGAAATCCTCCATGAAATTATACCAACAATTGTCGTACAAATGTATTAACTTCTACGATGCGACCGAAGTGTGGCATGTATAGCAACAATAACAATCCAGACCATTCTAGTCCTGTCTCCCATTCCATTGGGATGAAACACTTTAGGAATTCCAGTGTAGGCTACACAACTACCATACAATTCTTCATGTCCAAGTATTTTTGTTTCCTGCTGTCGTGGTTATCAAAGGATAGCTTCTACATGTTTAACAAAATATCCTTCAATACCTTAATTCCTTGTGGCACCACTCACATGATAAGTGGAGCCCCCAAATTCTTTGGAATTGTCAGCTTTTGGGCATCTGCATGCCTTGGTGGGATGTATGGGGATAACAAATGTTTGGTTTTCAAGTCTCTATCCTCCCAAGCTACTAGTGACGGTGTTGGTGGTGTTATTTCTTTCACTTTCTACTTCCTATTACCTATGGGCTTTCCCCATGTAGTTTCAGAGGGACCCGATAGGTCTACAATTGATTTTATGGATGTCCTAACCGGATGGACTAGAAATTTCTCAACAACTAGAGGAGCCTACTGCGGTGGTGGGACATATCCCATTGTATCTTCCATGATTGGTGTAGGTGATGTAGTCACAACTTCAGACTCAACAACTAAACTAGCACTAGAGATAGAAGAAACCATGCTCTAGTAACTTTCTTCCACTCTTTGAATTTGATGATTACAATGTCTCTTCTCTCATCCAAATAGAATGAAATCAATTCGACAAAAGGTTGATAGCATGCAACCATTTTTCTCGAAGTTGTTCTTCAAACGTGTAGGAAATCAATACAAAAGAATTTATCCTTTTAGCCACATGGGTACATCATCCAAATAATTAAGGAAATTTTTTATACAAACTACTGTTTATTTGGCACATTGAGTGGTAGTTATTTCGATAAAGACACACATGGCCATAAATAACACCATCAAATTTCCTTGTATTTTTCAAATTAATGCCTTGCAACTCTCATATTGGAAATGACTAACATCCAACTGTCATATAAACGCTGGTTCTATTTCTCTCAACAATTCCGCACTCCTTTAGACCTGTTTTCTTCCCTTCCTCAAATCTTATTTTCTTGGGACACACTATGTGTCTTTTGCATGAATTTCGAGTCTGTCCCAAACATCCATTTTGGTAGACTTTGTATATTTCATGCGGCAGACTAGCAATCGAGGAAAAAAAAATTTCCTCTTCCTTTTTCTCTTTTTCTTTCTTTTATTTTATGCATCTAATTCATAGTTATCATGGTACGACTTCATCCGACTTCCATTCACCAATCCTTGGATATGTATTCCATCTAAGTTTTGCAATTTCAATACTCCTCCATCAGTGATATTCGTAACGATATACGGTCATAACCAATGTGCTCTCAACTTTTGTGGATGCTTTAAAAAATTACTGTCATACATAAGAACACCTCCTCCAACCTCAAAGTTATTCCTCTTAAAGTGTCGATCATGCCATGCTTTTCTCCTTTGTTTTTCAACATTTTAAAGAAATTTTGTGACAAAACATTCTTATTCCACATGCACAATTTAAAACAATATTTCTTCAACAACATTGACATCTGTAATCTCTGTGACCACATCAAATCTTTGAGTCTGGACAATATACTCTAGAGGAATCATAAATTCTTGTCCATACACCAGCCAGAATGGAGTTTGTTTTGTTATATTCTTACAAGTCGTGCGGTATGATCATAATACAACTCTAATTTTCTTATCCTAGTCATCTCTCTAAATGTTGCAAACCTTTTTTAATGCATTCTTTAGAATTTTTTTAAAGACTTCAACAACTCTTTTTTCTTAAGGGTGACAAGGCATTGTCTTTCTATGCTAGATATGGAATTCCTTTGTGATTTTTGCAATCAATTCATTGAAAAAGTGTGTACCTTGGTCACTTAATATCTTATTCCTTATACATTACCAAATAAACCATATAAATGTTAAGTGCAGTAGGCACCACTTCCATGACAAGTGGAGCCCCCAAATTATTTAAAATTCTCACCTTTGGAGCATCTGCATGCCTTGGTGGGATGTATGGGGATAAGAAATGTTTCGTTTCAAATCCTCCGTCCTCCCAATGTACTGGTGATGGTGTTTTTGGTGGTGTTGTTTCTTTCACTTTCAGCTACCTATTACCTGTGCACTTTCCCCATGTAGTTTTAGAGGGACTTGGTAGGTATACAATTGATTTTATGGATTTACTAACTGGATGGACTGGAACTTTCTCAAAAATGGAGGAGCCTATTGCTTTGGTGGGGCATATCCTGTTGTATCTTCCATGATTGGTGTAGGTGATGTCGTCACAACTTCAGAATCAATAGCTGAACTAGCACTAGAGATAGAAATAACCATGCTCTAGTAACCTTATTCCACTCTTTGAATTTGCTGACAACAATTTCTCTTCTCTCATCCAAATAGAATGAAATCAATTTGACACGGAGTTTTATAGCATGCAACCATTTTCCCCCTAATCGTTCTTCAAATCTATGGGAAATCAATAAAAATTAATATATTTGTCAGCCCCATCAGTACATCATGCAAAATA